>CM055117.1:1079984100-1080096445 GCA_029206835.1 Rana muscosa
TACCAGGCCCTTTAGGTCTGGAATGAATATTAAGGGGAACCCCGCTGCAAATTAAAAAAAAAATGGCGTGGGGTTCCCCCTAAATATCCATACCAGGCCCTTGAGATCTGGCATGGATTTTAAGGGGAACTCCACCCCAAATTTTAAAAAAAATGGCGTGGAGTCCCCCCAAAAATCCATACCAGACCCTTATCCGAGCACGCAACCTGGCCAGCCGCAGGGGAAGAGGGGGGGACGAGAGAGCGCCCCCCCCTCCCTCCTGAACCGTACCAGGCCACATGCCCTCAACATGGGGGAGATGTCCCCATGTTGATGGGGACAAGGGCCTCATCCCCATAACCCTTGCCCGGTGGTTGTGGGGGTCTGCGGGCGGGGGGCTTATCGGAATCTGGAAGACCCCTTTAACAAAGGTGACCCCCAGATCCCACCCCCCCTATGTGAATTGGTAAGGGGTACATTGTACCCCTACCATTTCACAAAGAAAGTGTAAAAAAAATGTAAATAAAAACACACAAACACCTTGGAAAAGTCCTTTATTAAAAAAAATAATAATAATAATAAAAAAAAAACATTCCAGCGATGAAATCCAGTGTCCCGCGGCGATCCCGATGTCCAGCGCTGTCCGTCATTGGTTGTACCTGTGCGGACCTGATGGGGAACTTCCTCGCTGTGTTTTAAATGTATAGACCCACCCCTTCTAAAGTTCCCCATCAGGTCCGCTCAGCGGACCAGATGCGGAACGAGAGAAGGGGCGGGTCTATACATGTATTACACAGCGAATGAAGTTCAGGCCAATGACGTAGGCGGGGTCGGACATACCGAGGGGGCGGACCTGATAGGGAACTTCATTCGCTGTGTAATACATGTATAGACCCGCCCCTTCTCTCGTTCCGCATCTGGTCCGCTGAGCGGACCTGATGGGGAACTTTAGAAGGGGCGGGTCTATACATTTAAAACACAGCGAGGAAGTTACCCATCAGGTCCGCACAGGTACAACCAATGACGGACAGCGCTGGACATCGGGATCGCCGCGGGACACTGGATTTCATCGCTGGAATGTTTTTTTTTTATTATTATTTTTTTATTTTTTAATAAAGGACTTTTCCAAGGTGTGTGTGTGTTTTTATTTACATTTTTTGACACTTTCTTCGTGAAATGGTAGGGGTACAATGTACCCCTTACCAATTCACATGGGGGGGGCGGGATCTGGGGGTCCCCTTTGTTAAAGGGGTCTTCCAGATTCCGATAAGCCCCCCGCCCGCAGACACCCACAACCACCGGGCAAGGGTTGTGGGGATGAGGCCCTTGTCCCCATCAACATGGGGACATCCTCCCCATGTTGAGGGCATGTGGCCTGGTACGGTTCAGGAGGGAGGGGGGGTCGCTCTCTCGTCCCCCCCTCTTCCCCTGCAGCCTGCCAGGTTGCATGCTCGGATAAGGGTCTGGTATGGATTTTTGGGGGGACTCCACGGCATTTTTTTTTTAATTTGGGGTGGAGTTCCCCTTAAAATCCATGCCAGATCTCAAGGGCCTGGTATGGATATTTAGGGGGAACCCCACGCCATTTTTTTTTTAATTTGCGGCGGGGTTCCCCTTAATATCCATTCCAGACCTAAAGGGCCTGGTAATTGAATTTGGGGGAAACCCCCACGCTTTTTTTTATTTTTTATCAATGACTTTTCTATGTATTGATAAAAGCCGACAATTCATTAATAGCCATGAGTGAGTTTTAAATTACTTTTTTTCCTTCAAAAATGACACTTTGTGCAGGGACAGTTCTAAGCATGGGAAACATGCGCCACTTTACATGCATACTATACACACCCCCCAGGTACGAAATTTAAAGGAATATTTCACTTTTATTTTTTCATTTTAAGCATTATTAAAATCACTGCTCCTAAAAAAACGGCTGTTTTTAAAACTTTTTTTTGCATTGATACATGTCCCCTGGGGCAGGACCCGGGTCCCCAAACACTTTTTAGGACAATAACTTGCATATAAGCCTTTATAATTAGCACTTTAGATTTCTCCCATAGACTTTTCGAATTTGCTGCGAACACCCCAAATTGTTCGGCGAACGGGCGAACAGGCAATGTTCGAGTCGAACATGAGTTCGACTCGAACTCGAAGCTCATCCCTAGTGGCCATGTCTAGGTCGCACTGTGGTGGAGTGGCCATGTCTAGGTCGCACTGTGGTGGAGTGGCCATGTCTAGGTCGCACTGTGGTGAAGTGGCCATGTCTAGGTCGCACTGTGGTGGAATGGCCATGTCTAGGTCGCACTGTGGTGAAGTGGCCATGTCTAGGTCGCACTGTGGTGAAGTGGCCATGTCTAGGTCGCACTGTGGTGGAGTGGCCATGTCTAGGTCGCACTGTGGTGAAGTGGCCATGTCTAGGTCGCACTGTGGTGGAGTGGCCATGTCTAGGTCGCACTGTGGTGGAGTGGCCATGTCTAGGTCGCACTGTGGTGGAGTGGCCTTGTCTAGGTCGCACTGTGGTGGAGTGGCCATGTCAACACCCCTACCCTCCACACTGACCTAGCTGACTGTTCCCTGACCCTGTTCCTCCCATAGTCATGCAGCCCCTCCGTCCATTTTCTCCTCCAGGTCTCACTTTATTTCCTATGGATCCTGTTCATATTCAATGCAATTTTTGGAAAAGGTGCAGGGACTTTTCACATGCAGCATGGTGCATCACCAGGGACACACCCTTGAAATGCGTCAGCCATTGGAAGTGTCTTCCCTACGCTGGGATTGGCGCAGTGGACCAAAGTGTGTGAATTATTGTAGATATTAATGAGCTCGATATGTTCTGTTTTTGAGTAATTGTTTTATTTCTTCAATAAAAAGATTTTTTGAGGTAATGTGCTCTTGTGCCCTCTGTTTTTCTGTTCTTCCAGTACAGCGGTACCTTGGATTATGAGCATAATTCGTTCCAGAAGAATGCTTGTAATCCAAAGCACTTGTATATCAAAGCGAGTTTCCCTATAAAAGTCAATAGAAACTCAGATAATTCGTTCCACAGTGACTTTTATTGTATGCATTACCACATGTGGCCAGAGGTGGGTGGGGGCGTCGGAGATACTCGGAAACCGCTCGGAGCCACTCGGATGTACTCTTTTGGAGAGGCTTGGAAACATTTGGGAACGAAGTGTTTTCGAGTGCATCTGAGCAGCTCGGAGTGTCAACGGCGCCCCCGCACCTCTGGCCAAATATGGTACTGCACACCGCAGAGGCTTGAATCCTGCTCGTTTTGTAAGACAGCGCTCGCAAACCGAGTCAGGATTTTGTTTAAATAGCCGTATTGCAAAACGCTCGTTAACCGCGTTACTCACAATCCGAGGTATTACTGTATTCTCTTTGGACTTCCCCAGTCCTCAGGGGGCTGCAAAGTCTTGCCTAGGTTTAGGATGTAGAAGACCTAAGGTCCTCCACTGCTGGAATATTCTCCTTGAGCGAAGGAGGTTGTTTGTTTTGTTTGTATAACATCTGCAGCAGACTACAGGACAGCCTGTTCTTCTGAAAAACAGACTCCCTGGCTGGATCACAAGGTGAAACTAAAGGAAAGAAAACAAAACGTAATGCAGCCAATCACATCCACAAATTGGTAATCTGCAATATAAAAAATGTTTTCTTTTTTGTTTAATACCACTCTAACCACTTTAATACTGGGCAATTCCTGCCCAGGCCATTTTTTTGCTTTCAGCGCTGTCACGTTTTGAATGACAATTGCACGGTCATGCTACACTGTACTCAAATATTTTTTTTTATCTTTTTCTTCACACAAATAGAGCTTTCCCTTGGTGGTATTTAATCCCTGCTGGGATTTTTATTTTCTTATCTTCTGTCTGTAAATAAGTAATTTTTCTCCTTCACTGATGGGCACTGATAGACTGCACTGATGAGGTGGCACTTATGGGCATGGATGAGGTTGCACTTATGGGCACTGATGAGGAGGCACTAATATGCTGCACTGATAGGTGGCGCTGAAATGCAGCACTGTTGGGCACTGATGGGAAGCTAGGATAGGCAGCACTGATGGGCAGTGCTGATGAGCAGGCACTAATGGGAGGCACTGACTGGCATCGCGTATGGGCACTGATTGGTGGCACTTATGGGCACTGATTGGTGGCACTGCTGGGGCTTTCCTGTAATCAGGGCACTGATGATCAGTGCCCTGATTACCTGCCCAGGTCTCCTCTGTGAGGGAATGCCGCCGATTGTCACTCCTTGCCATACACTCTGTCAGTGTAAGGCGAGGAGAGCCGATTCACAGCACTTCCATATTTACATGTGACCGGCTGTGATTGAACACAGCCGATCACATAGTTAAAGAACCGTGTCTCTTTACAGAGATCGGGGTCGCACAGCGTCCTAGCAACATGGCCCCAGTGGCCGTTCTGGGGTGCCGTCATATGACGTCCTCCCAAAATGAGAGCCGCACTGTCCCTCTGTCATTTGATGGTAGGCGGGCGGCAAGCGGTTAAAAGGATGGTTTACCTTTTTATATAGCAATACCCTCGTAGCGGGTCGCTGGTTTAATTTTGGGCCTTGCACGTTACCTCACTGTTCCGTATGCTCGTCTCAGGGGTTCTCCTTGAAGAGTTGTCCAGAATAAGTTTGCACCAACACAAAAGTCTCTTTCAAGGGTTTATTTGAAAAAAAGTTTCCAACAGAGGGGATGAAGGGATAGGGAGGACTCAGGTACCTTAGTTGCGAATCATAAGAATTATCCTAGGTCCAGAGGAACAACTGTCTCCACACTGGACTCAGCAAACACCGGATAGGTCCAATCTCACTGGCCTAGCAGCTGATGTACAGCTCGACCACATATAGTCTCTGCCACAGACTTGGTGCAAATAGAACAGTCTCTGCCCCAGACTTGGTGCAAATGCAACAGTCTCTGCCCCAGACTTGGTGCAAATGCAACAGTCTCTGCCCCAGACTTGGTGCAAATGGAACAGTCTCTGCCGCAGACTTGGTGCAAATGGAACAGTCTCTGCCGCAGACTTGGTGTAAATGGAACAGTCTCTGCCGCAGACTTGGTGTAAATGGAACAGTCTCTGCCGCAGACTTGGTGCAAATGGAACAGTCTCTGCCCCAGACTTGGTGCAAATGCAACAGTCTCTGCCGCAGACTTGGTGCAAATGGAACAGTCTCTGCCGCAGACTTGGTGTAAATGGAACAGTCTCTGCCGCTGACTTGGTGTAAATGGAACAGTCTCTGCCGCTGACTTGGTGTAAATGGAACAGTCTCTGCCGCAGACTTGGTGTAAATGGAACAGTCTCTGCCACAGACTTGGTATAAATGGAACAGTCTCTGCCACAGACTTGGTGTAAATGGAACAGTCTCTGCCACAGACTTGGTGTAAATGGAACAGTCTCTGCCGCAGACTTGGTGTAAATGGAACAGTCTCTGCCACAGACTTGGTGTAAATGGAACAGTCTCTGCCACAGACTTGGTGTAAATGGAACAGTCTCTGCCACAGACTTGGTGCAAATGGAACAGTCTCTGCCACAGACTTGGTGCAAATGGAACAGTCTCTGCCACAGACTTGGTGCAAATGGAACAGTCTCTGCCACAGACTTGGTGCAAATGGAACAGTGTCTGCCACAGACTTGGTGCAAATGGAACAGTCTCTGCCACAGACTTGGTGTAAATGGAAAAGTCTCTGCCACAGACTTGGTGTAAATGGAACAGTGTCTGCCACAGACTTGGTGCAAATGGAACAGTCTCTGCCACAGACTTGGTGCAAATGTAACAGTCTCTGCCACAGACTTGGTGCAAATGGAAAAGTCTCTGCCACAGACTTGGTGTAAATGGAACAGTCTCTGCCACAGACTTGGAGTAAATGGAACAGTCTCTGCCACAGACTTGGAGTAACCTTTACTTGGGTTACCTTCTGAATGAAGAACACAGCTCTCAGTGCCAGGATCTTGCAGCTGTTCCGGCAGCACTGTGAGGTAGATCACGATCCGGATGCATCCTCCACTGGAGTCCACAATTGCTTGGTCCCTTCCAGCAGGTAAGGCGACACAGGATCATCCCTGAATCAGTAGGCCCCAGCAACTCCTGGGCCTACCTGTCAGTAACGGAGCCTCAGACCAACGTGACCTCGAGGCGGAAACTGCCAACACTTCCCTGAGGCCATGAGGGCCCTCAGGTGGGGACCGATGACACAACCCCAAAATCTCCTCCTGCCCTAATGGCGTCTGTCACTTAAATATCCCCTCCCAGCATGCACAGCGGGTTCACCACGCCCCCTGGGCTGCTTGCTAGGAAAGAGATACCCAATACGTCCAGCCTGTAGCCTTTCCAATCCTGACCAGCGGTGGCATCCACACCCACTGTCAGGAGGGAAATCCCACAGCCAGCTGAACTGAAACAGAGTGCAATTTATAACACAATCCTTCGGAGCCAAACTATTGCTCAAATAACTATAATTGAACATATAGCGCACACTCATTGGGAGCAGGGCGCTACATTTACAAAAGGAATGTTTGTCATCTCCAGGCAGTGAGAGGCTCAGAATTCGGAGGTGAATTATCGATGGTGGTACCTGTTACCATCTGGAACCAGTCTGAGTGGGGTGGTGTTACCGGATGATTATAACAAACGTGTGTGGCCACACCTTCTGGTAAGTGACCTGTGTGCTCACGGGTGTGGTGGAGGTGCACCATTGGAGCGCAGGTGGAATGCAATCGGCGTGCCTTCTTACCTCATGGGCTTTTTAAAGTGTACTGAACTTTAAGTTATTTAGTTTTTATACAAATAAACTAGCTACAAGTTGCACTATGAGGAGTTCTCTCTTCTTTCCTTGATATATGATCCTCTATCTTAGTTTGGCTGAATCATCGTTGGGGGGGGGCGCTTTCATTGGTGGATACATTTCTATATATATCCCTGCTTATTTGACATCTGTCATGGGTATCTGATTGGTCTGGTGAGTAGGATGTTTGGAAGATAAATTCTTCACTGAATTTGCATACTTCACTGTGCACACGATTCAAGAGTCCTTGGTGGTGGTTTATGGACTTTATCATTACTATTATATATATCTTTTTTGATAGATGCATATGGGCGCGGTATGGAAATAATTTATTAATTTTTTTTTTTAGCTTTTAGAGTCAGCCGGAGAAGTTAGAGGTGTGATGTTTTTTCTCATAAGAAATGCTCTTCTTGCGTTCTTGTTAGTTGCACTAAAAAAAGAAAAATGAATTACTGTCATCACTCACCAAATGTATTGGTAGAACCAGTTTATGGTTTTTCTCACTGACACAGCCAGCTTTGCTGCAGATAGTATGCTTTATAAACTCTCCTCTCTCCCTTTCCCACGCTGAAGAGCTGAGCCACATGAAATCCCAATAAAATGCTTTTACGTTTAATTTCATGGGGTATGAATACTTTTTCAATGCAATGTTTTAAGCTTATGATCTACCAAAACCTCCAGATTAGGGATGAGCTTCGTGTTCGAGTCGAACATACGTTCGACTCGAACATCGGCTGTTCGATCGTTCGATGAAGATCGAACGATTTGGGCCGTTCGCGCCAAATTCGAGTGACGCGAACGGCCCACAATGCACTACGCCATCGCAGTGTCATCCAGGCGCTGTGATTGGCCAAGCATGCACTGTGACCCCGCATGCTTGGCCAATCACAGCGCCGGCAGCGAGGAGAGCAATGATTGGCCACAGGCAGGATGCCTGTGGCCAATTATTGCTGAGGGGGTTTAGTACACGCCCCACACTATAAAAGGCCGCCAGCGCGGCGGCCTTGTGTAGTGTGTTCCGGAGCAGGGAAAGAGAAGCATAGGCAGGGACAGTGTCATTTTTTTTCCTTTACTAATCCTGGATTCCTTGTGTTTAGGGACAAATAAGGATAGGTAGGGAGAGTGTCAGTGTGTTATTCTGTGCTAAACCTTGTTTGTAGGGACAGAGAGGTACAGTGAGGGAAAGTGTCAGTGTGCTATTCTGTTCTAAACCAATCTTGCTGAACCATATTTTCAATCCTTGAGTTTAGGGACAGAGAGGTACAGTGAGGGAAAGTGTCAGTGTGCTATTTTGTGCTAAATCTTGTTTGTAGGGAGGGACAGAGTAGGACAGTGAGTGAAACTGACAGTGTGCTATTCTGTTCTAAACCAATCTTGCTGAACCATATTTGAAATCCTTGAGTTTAGGGACAGAGAGGTACAGTGAGGGAAAGTGTCAGCGTGCTATTCTGTTCTAAACCAATTTTGCTGTTCCATATTTGAAATCCTTGAGTTTAGGGACAGAGAAGGACACTCGTGGAAACTATCAGTGTGCTATTCTGTGCTAAATCTTGTTTGTAGGGAGGGACAGAGTAGGACAGTGAGGGAAAGTGTCAGTGTGCTATTCTGTTCTAAACCTATTTTGCTGTTCCATATTTGAAATCCTTGAGTTTAGGGACAGAGAAGGACACTCGTGGAAACTATCAGTGTGCTATTCTGTGCTAAATCTTGTTTGTAGGGAGGGACAGAGTAGGACAGTGAGGGAAAGTGTCAGTGTGCTATTCTGTTCTAAACCTATTTTGCTGTTCCATATTTGAAATCCTTGAGGTTAGGGACAGAGAAGGACACTCGTGGAAACTATCAGTGTGCTATTCTGTGCTAAATCTTGTTTGTAGGGAGGGACAGAGTAGGACAGTGAGGGAAAGTGTCAGTGTGCTATTCTGTTCTAAACCTATTTTGCTGTTCCATATTTGAAATCCTTGAGTTTAGGGACAGAGAAGGACACTCGTGGAAACTATCAGTGTGCTATTCTGTGCTAAATCTTGTTTGTAGGGACAGAGAAGGACAGTGAGGGAAACTGTCAGTGTGCTGTTCTGTGCTAAACCAATCTTGCTGAAGCATATTGCAAATCCTTGTGTTTAGGGACAGAGAAGGATAGGCAGGGGACAGTGTCAGTGTCATTGTTGCTAAGCCTCCTGCACAGTATACACCTGAAGGTAGCCCTTATTGCTCTTTTTTCCATCTCCCTGCAGGCCATCCATTAAAATGTCTGGAAGGCAAACAAGGAGAGGCAGACAGTCAGGAGGCAAAAAAAGAGGGCAAGCAGGCTCTGTGTCTGGGGGCAACAGTGCTGGTCGTGGACGCGGTGCATTGTCATCAGCACATGGCCATGGGACACGCTTGTCCTTCTTTTCGGCAGCTGGACATGTTGAGCCACATCATGCCGAAGACTTGGTAGAGTGGATGACCAAGCCCACCTCATCCTCCTCATCCTCTCTCACCCAGGCTCAGGGTACTGGCAAAGCAGCTGCCAAAGCGTCCTCTTCTCTGGTATCATTATCTTCATTAGTCAATCCTTCCCTAGACCCACCATGTCCTCCTCCTGAGGAGTCCCCCGAACTGTTTGAGCACAGTGTTGGGTACATGCTCCAGGAGGATGCCCAGCGTTTCAAAGGATCTGATGATGATACCCAGCTAGAGGAAGGCAGTAGCGTGAGAGCAGAGAGAGGGGATGCTCAAGAAGGACACCAATCTGGCAGTCATGCTCCAGCAGCTGCAGCATACTGCCAGATTGGCTCCAGTGATGAGGAGGGAGGGGATGATGAGGTCACTGACTCCACGTGGGTGCCTAATAGGAGAGAGGAGGAGGAGGAGGAGGAGGATGAGGAGGAGGCACATCTCCAACGAGGCAGGATGCCCTTGAGTGGCCAGCGTATGGGCAGCACACCGACGGAATCACACCGCAGAGCTCCGCCTGTGCAGGGCGCTGCCTCTGCCCGTCATTCAAAAAGTTCTTTGGTGTGGGCCTTTTTTGAGGCGAGTGCATCAGATCGCACAGCTGCTGTTTGCAACATATGTCTCAAGCGTATATCGCGTGGCCAAAACATCAGCCACTTGGGCACCACATGCTTGATCAGACATATGTTGACCTGCCATGCAGCTCGTTGGCAAGCCTACCTTAAAGACCCACACCAAAGAACAAAGCTGACCTCTTCTTGCACCGCATCAGCTGGGATCTCCAACCCCAGTATACCTTCAGTCCTCTCTGAAACCTGCTCTGAGAGGAATGAAGGTGTAGAATTAGGTGTGTCACAGCCAAGTACTTGCGGGCACTCTGCTAGCAGTACACCAACGTCCGATTCTAGCAGGCAAATTTCCCTGCCCCAGCTGCTGGACCGTCGAAAGAAGTTCACTCCCAGCCATCCACATGCCCAGCGGTTGAATGCTAGCTTCGCTAAATTGCTAGCGCTTCAACTGCTGCCTTTTCAGTTGGTAGACTCGGCCCCCTTCCGTGAGTTTGTGCAATGTGCGGTTCCTCAGTGGCAGGTTCCCAAACGCCACTTTTTCACACGGAAGGCGATTCCGGCTCTCTACAGGCATGTGGAAGGCAATGTCTTGGCCTCGCTGGACAGGGCGGTCAGCGGTAAGGTGCATATTACCGCTGACTCATGGTCCAGCAGGCATGGACAGGGACGTTACCTTTCTTTCACGGCCCATTGGGTCACTCTTTTGGCAGCTGGGAAGGATGCAGGACAAGGTGCAGTAGTGTTGGAGGTTGTTCCACCGCCACGCCTCCAAAATGCTACTACTGGTTGTGACACACCTCTCTCCTCCACCCCCTCCTCTTCTTCTTCCTCCATGGCCTCTTCCTGTGCTTTGTCCTCGGAACCAGCGGTGCTCCGTAGGCGTTCAAGGGGCTACGCAAGTACGCAGGCAAAAAGATGCCATGCCGTGCTTGCGCTGGTGTGTTTGGGGGGACAGGAGCCACACTGGGGCAGAGGTCCTGTCTGCTCTGCAGGGGCAGGCCGAGAGGTGGTTGACGCCATGCCAGCTTAAGCCAGGAATTGTGGTTTGCGACAATGGCACCAACCTCCTCTCCGCCCTCCGACAGGGACAACTGACCCATGTGCCCTGTATGGCTCACGTCCTTAACCTGGTGGTGCAGCGGTTCTTGGGCAGGTACCCGGGCTTACAGGATGTCCTGAGGCAGGCCAGGAAAGTCTGTGTGCATTTCCGCAGATCTTATAATGCCAGTGCTCGTCTGGCTGAGCTGCAAAAGGAGTTGAACCTGCCCAAGAACCGCCTTATATGTGACATGCCCACCAGGTGGAACTCAACGTTGGCCATGCTGCAGCGGCTGCACACGCAGCAGAGGGCCATCAATGAGTACCTGTGCGACTACGGCACCAGGACAGGGTCAGGGGAGCTCGGGTTTTTTTCACCACGCCAGTGGGGCATGATCAGGGATGCATGCACTGTCCTGGCACCATTTGAGGAGGCCACGAGGATGGTGAGCAGTGACAGTGCATGCATCAGTGACACTGTACCTCTTGGAAGGAGGAGGAGGGAGGAGGGAGGAGGAGGAGGAGGAGGAGGGAGGAGGGAGGAGGAGGAGGGAGGAGGAGGGGGGAGGAGGGAGGAGGAGGAGGGAGGAGGAGGGAGGAGGAGGGAGGAGGAGGAGGGAGGAGGGAGGAGGAGGGAGGAGGAGGAGGAGGGAGGAGGAGGAGGAGGAGGGAGGAGGAGGGAGGAGGAGGAGGAGGGAGGAGGAGGAGGAGGAGGGAGGAGGAGGAGGGAGGAGGAGGGAGGAGGAGGGAGGAAGGAGGAGGAGGGAGGGAGGAGGGAGGGAGGAGGGAGGGAGGAAGGGAGGAGGGAGGAGGAGGGAGGGGGGAGGGAGGGAGGAAGGAAGGAGGGAGGAGGGAGGGAGGGAGGGAGGAAGGAAGGAGGGAGGGAGGAGGGAGGGAGGGAGGAAGGAAGGAGGGAGGGAGGAAGGAAGGAGGGAGGAGGGAGGGGGGAGGGAGGAGGGAGGAGGGAGGAGGGAGGGAGGAGGGAGGGAGGAGGGAGGAGGGAGGAGGGAGGAGGGAGGGAGGAGGGAGGGAGGAGGGAGGAGGGAGGGAGGAAGGAGGGAGGGAGGAGGGAGGAGGGAGGGAGGGGGGAGGAGGGAGGAAGGAGGGAGGGAGGAGGGAGGGAGGGGGGAGGGGGGAGGAGGGAGGAGGGAGGGAGGGGGGAGGAGGGAGGGAGGGAGGGAGGGGGGAGGAGGGAGGGAGGGAGGGGGGAGGAGGGAGGGAGGGAGGGAGGGGGGAGGAGGGAGGGAGGAGGGAGGGAGGAGGGAGGAAGGAGGGAGGAAGGAGGGAGGAAGGAGGAAGGAGGGAGGAAGGAGGGAGGAGGGAGGGAGGAGGGAGGAGGGAGGGAGGAGGGAGGAAGGAGGGAGGAGGAAGGAGGGAGGAGGGAGGGAGGAGGGAGGAGGAAGGAGGAGGGAGGAAGGAGGGAGGAGGGAGGAAGGAGGGAGGAGGGAGGAGGGAGGAAGGAGGAGGGAGGAGGGAGGAAGGAGGAGGAGGGAGGAAGGAGGAGGAGGGAGGAAGGAGGAGGAAGGAGGAGGGGGGAGGGAGGAGGGAGGAAGGAGGAGGGAGGAAGGAGGAGGGAGGAAGGAGGAGGGAGGAGGGAGGAGGGAGGGAGGAAGGAGGAGGAGGGAGGAGGGAGGAAGGAAGGAGGAGGAGGGAGGAAGGAGGAGGAGGAGGGAGGGAGGAGGAGGGAGGAAGGAGGAGGAGGAGGAGGGAGGGAGGAGGAGGGAGGAAGGAGGAGGAGGAAGGAGGAGGAGGAGGGAGGAGGAGGGAGGAGGGAGGAGGGAGGAAGGAGGAGGAAGGAGGAAGGAGGAAGGAGGAGGGAGGAGGGAGGGAGGAGGGAGGAGGAGGAGGATTGTGTCAGCAGCAGCAGTCTTTTAGGGATGATTTACAGTCCCAAGAAACCAGTGGACTTGTACGTGGCTGGGAGGAGGTGGCTGCGGATCATGTCGTCCTTAGTGACCCAGAGGACTCCGGACTGAATGCCTCAGCTAACCTACGCTGCATGGCCTCCCTGATCCTGCAAAGTCTGCGGAAGGATCCTCGTATTCTTCGGATCAAGGAGAGGGACCATTACTGGCTGGCCACTCTCCTTGATCCACGGTACAAGGGTAAGGTTGCGGACCTTATCTTACCGTCGCAGAGGGAGCAGAGGATGAGACAACTCCGGGAGGCCTTGCAGAAAGGTCTGTGCAACGCGTTCCCAGAGACTGGGAGGTTACAAACTCCTGGTCCTGGACAACGAGTTGCTGAGGCTTCGGGCAGTCAAAGAAGGAGCGGTGGGGAAGGTGGCCGTCTGACCGATGCGTTCAGACAATTCTTTAGTCCGCAGCCCCAAAGTATGATCGGTTCCAGCAACCATCGCCAGCGTCTGATATACATGGTCCAGGAATACCTAGGGGCAAGGTCAGACTTGGACACCTTCCCCACCGAAAATCCTCTGGCTTACTGGGTCTTGAGGATGGATCACTGGCCAGAGCTTGCACAGTATGCAATTGAGCTACTGGCCTGTCCTGCATTCTTTCAGAACGCACATTCAGTGCTGCTGGAGGATTTGTCACGGATCACAGGGTGCGCCTGTCCACCGACTCGGTTGATCGACTGACTTTCATCAAGATGAACCAGTCTTGGATCACCACCAGCTACCACACACCTGATGCTGATATAACAGACTAATTGATTTTAAAATGTCACATCCCTTCAAGACTGATGCTGATGCTGAGTGCCTGTGCTGTTATGTTGACTGGCTATCCTCCTCCTCCTCCTCCTCAATGATACGATTAATGATGAGAGCTTGGAAGATCATTTTGGTTTATGGGTGACGCCACCAGTGGCTAAGGCCCAATTTTTAAGCCCCTGTTTAACAGGGGCGTGTAATTAAAATTTTGGATGCAATACTTTGCAACAGGCCTCATTGCTGTGCTCCAAGTACAGTATCTGTGAGGGGTTGCAGTGTTGTGCCACCAGTGCCTAAGGCCCAATTTTTCAGCCCCTGTTCAACAGGGGCATGCAATTATAATTATTGATCTAATAATTCACAGCAGGGCCCATTGCTGCGCCCACCAAGAGTAACTGTCAGGCCTTACAGTGTTGTGGCACCAGCACCACCATCACCACCACCAAAGGCCTAATTTTTCAGCCCCTGTTCAACAGGGGCATGCAATTATAATTATTGATCTAATAATTCACAGCAGGGCCCATTGCTGCGCCCACCAAGAGTAACTGTCAGGCCTTACAGTGTTGTGGCACCAGCACCACCATCACCACCACCACCACCACCACCACCACCACCACCAAAGGCCCAATTTTTCAGCCCCTGTTCAACAGGGGCATGCAATTATAATTATTGAACGAATAATTCACAGCAGGGCCCATTGCTGCGCCCACCAAGAGTAACTGTCAGGCCTTACAGTGTTGTGGCACCAGCACCACCATCAAAGGCCCAATTTTTAGTACCACTGATCAACAATTATATGTTATTACAATTCCTGATATAATAGTTGACAGCAGGGCGTTCCAGCGCCCACCAAGAGTAACTGTCAGTGCTTTCAGTGTTGTACCAACACCTAAGGGGCCAATTTCTGCAGAGTATATACGGCAGGTCCCTACTTTCAAACATCCAACTTACAAACGACTACTACTTGCAAACGGAAGAAGACAACAGGAAGTGAGAGGAAATCTACCCCTTGGAAGGAAAATTCTCTCCTGTAAGAATTAATATGGGAGAATGGTGTCTCCTCTCTACTGATGCTTTATCACCAATCCTTGTTTCAATACAAACACCACATTTCAAAAACAGTTGTCATTGGGACGCAAAGTGAGGTGAAATGTTCTGAACAGGGGCACAGACAGCAAAAAAAATGTGACAGGGGTGATAACCGTTCCCTATGTTTTCCAAAAAGCTAAAAAAAAGGAATTTGGCATGGAGCTACACTTAAACAATGCAGCTGTTCAAAATTACAAACAGATTCTACATAAGAACAAACCTACAGTCCCTGTCTTGTATGCACCGCCTGTATACGGCTGTTCAGAGTATATAGGGCCTTTTTTATTTTGTGTGCGGGGTTCCCCTTAATATCCATACAAGACCCAAAGGGCCTGGTAATGGGCTGGGGTAGGGGGGGGGTGATGGGGTAGCTATGCCATTTTTCCTAAAGATTTTCATCCATATTACCGGGACCAGACATTGCATTAAAGCCGCAAGCAGTTTTAAATGGCTTTTTTTCCTTTAGAAATGTTATTTTGTGCAGGGACAGTTCTAAACACGGGAAACACGTGGCACTTCACAGGCATACTTTAGACACCCCCCAGGTACAATATTTAAAGGAATATTTCACTTTTTTTTCACTTTATGCATCATTAACCATTTAAGCCCCGGACCATTTGGTAGCTAGAGGACCAGAGGTGAATTCAGAATTTTGCACTGCGCTGCTTTAACTGTAAATTGTGCGGACATGCAATGTTGTACCCAAACGAAATTTGCGTCCTTTTCTTCCCACAAATAGAGCTTTCTTTTAATGGTATTTGATTGCCTCTGCGATTTTTATTTTTTGCGATATAAACGGAAAAAGACCGAAAATTTTGAAAAAAAATGATATTTTCTACTTTTTGTTATAAGAAAAATCGAATAAACTCAATTGTAGTCATACATTTAGGCCAAAATGTATTCAGCCACATGTCTTTAGTAAAAAAAATGACAATAAGCGTATATTTATTTCTACAAACTAGGGTACATTTTCTGGAATTTACACAGCTTTTAATTTATGACTGCCTATCTCATTTCTTGAGGTGCTAAAATGGCAGGGCAGTACAAAACCCCCCAAAATGACCCCATTTTGGAAAGTAGACACCCCAAGGAAATTGCTGAGAGGCATGTTGAGCCCATTGAATATTTTTATTTTTTGTCCCAAGTGATTGAATAATGACAAAAAAAAAAAAAAAATTACAAAAAGTTGTCACTAAATGATATATTGCTCACACATGCCATGGTTATATGTGGAATTGCACCCCAAAATACATTCTGCTGCTTCTCCTGAGTACGGGGATACCACATGTGTGGGACTTTTTAGGAGCCTAGCCACGCACGGGACCCCGGAAACCAAGCACCGCCTTCAGGATTTCTAAGGGCGCAAATTTTTTATTTCACTCCTTACTACCTATCACAGTTTCGAAGGCCATAAAATGCCAAAATAGCACAAAACCCCCCCCAAATGACCCCATTTTGGAAAGTAGACACCCCAAGCTATTTACTGAGAGGCATTATTAGTCCATGGAATATTTTATATTTTGCCACAAGTTGCGGGAATATGACAAACTTTGTTTTTTTTTGCACAAAGTTGTCACTAAATGATATATTGCTCACACATGCCATGGGCATATGTGAAATTACACCCCAAAATACATTCTGCTGCTTCTCCTGAGTACGGGGATACCACATGTGTGGGACTTTTTGGGAGCCTAGTCGCATACAGGACCCCAAAAACCAAGCACCGCCTTCAGGATTTCTAAGGGCATAAATTTTTGATTTCACTCCTCACTACCTATCACTACCTATCACAGTTTTGAAGGCCATAAAATGCCAAGATGGCACAAAACCCCCCCAAATGACCCCATTTTGGAAAGTAGACACCCCAAGCTATTTGCTGAGAGGCATGTTGAGCCCATTGAATATTTTTTTTTTTTGTCCCAAATGATTGAATAATGATAAAAAGAAAAAAAAAAGAAAAAATGTACAAAAAATTGTCACTAAATGATATATTGCTCACACATGCCATGGTTATATGTGGAATTGCACCCCAAAATACATTCTGCTGCTTCTCCTGAGTACGGGGATACCACATGTGTGGGAATTTTTGGGAGCCTAGCCGGGTACGGGGCCCCAAAAACCAAGCACCGCCTTCAGGATTTCTAAGGGCGTAAATTTTTGATTTCACTCCTCACTACCTATCACAGTTTCGAAGGCCATAAAATGCCAAAATAGCACAAAACCCCCCCAAATTACCCCATTTTGGAAAGTAGACACCCCAAGCTATTTACTGAGAGGCATGTTCAGTCCATGGAATATTTTATATTTTGCCACAAGTTGCGGGAATATGACAAACTTTGTTTTTTTTGCACAAAGATGTCACTAAATGATATATTGCTCACACATGCCATGGGCATATGTGAAATTACACCCCAAAATACATTCTGCTGCTTCTCCTGAGTACAGGGATACCACATGTGTGGGACTTTTTGGGAGCCTAGCCGCGTACGGGACCCCAAAACTCAAGCACCGCCTTCAAGGTTTCTAAGGGCATAAATTTTTGATTTCACTCCTCACTACCTATCACAGTTTTGAAGGCCATAAAATGCCAAGATAGCACAAAACCCCCCAAAATGACCCCATTTTGGAAAGTAGACACCCCAAGGAAATTGCTGAGAGGCATGTTGAGCCCATTGAATATTTTTTTTTTTTGTCCCAAGTGATTGAATAATGACAAGAAAAAAAAAAATGTACAAAAAGTTGTCACTAAATGATATACTGCTCAAACATGCCATGGTTATATGCGGAGTTGCACCCCAAAATACATTTGGCTGCTTCTCCTGAGTACGGGGATACCACATGTGTGGGACTTTTTGAGAGCCTAGCCGCGTACGGGCCCCCGAAAACCAAGCACCGCCTTCAGGATTTCTAAGGGCACAAATTTTTGATTTCACTCCTCACTACCTATCACAGTTTTGAAGGCCATAAAATGCCAAGATAGCCCAAAACCCCCACAAATGACCCCATTTTGGAAAGTAGACACCCCAAGCTATTTGCCGAGAGGCATGGTGAGTATTTTACAGCTCTCATTTGTTTTTGAAAATGAAGAAAGACATATTTTTTTTTTTTTTTTTTTTTCAATTTTTAAAACATTGTGACAAAAAGCGAGATCTGCAAAATACTCAACATACCTCTCAGCAAATAGCTTGGGGTGTCTACTTTCCAAAATGGGGTCATGTGGGGGGGTTTTGTGCCATCTGGGCATTCCATGGCCTCCGAAACTGTGATAGGCAGTGAGGAGTGAAATCAAAAATTTACACCCATAGAAATCCTGAAGGCGGTGCTTGGTTTTCGGGGTCCTGTACGCGGCTAGGCTCCCAAAAAGTCCCACACATGTGGTATCCCCGTACTCAGGAGAAGCAACAGAATGTATTTTGGGGTGCAATTCCATATATAACCATGGCATGTTTGAGCAATATATAATTTAGTGACAACTTTTTGTACATTTTTTTTTTTTTTCTTTTTGTCATTATTCAATCACTTGGGACAAAAAAAAAAAAATATTCAATGGGCTCAACATGCCTCTCAGCAAATAGCTTGAGGTGTCTACTTTCCAAAATGGGGTCATTTGGGGGGGTTTTGAACTGTCCTGGCATTTTATGCACAACATTAGGAAGCTTATGTCACACATCATCCACTCTTCTAACCACTTGAAGACAAAGCCCTTTCTGACACTTTTTGTTTACATGAAAACATTTTTTTTTTGCAAGAAAATTATGTTGAACCCCCAAACATTATATATTTTTTTTAAAGCAAAGGCCCTACAGATTAAAATAGTGGGTGTTGCATTTTTTTTTTCCACACAGTATTTGCGCAGCGATTTTTCAAACGCATTTTTTGGGGGAAAAACACACTTTTTTTATTTTTAATGCACTAAAAAACACTATATTGCCCAAATGTTTGATGAAATAAAAAAGATGATCTTAGGCCGAGTACATGGATACCAAACACGACATGCTTTAAAATTGCGCACAAACGCGCAGCGGCGAGAAACTACATTCATTTTTAAAAGCATTTAAAAGCCTTTACAGGTTACCACGTTAGATTTACAGAGGAGGTCTACTGCTAAAATTACTGCCCTCGATCTGACCTTTGCGGTGATACCTCACATGCATGATGCAATTGCTGTTTACATATGACGCTAGACCGACGCTTGCGTTCGCCTTTGCGCAAGAGCAGGGGGGACAGCGGTGCTTTTTTTTTTTTTATTATTATTTATTTTGCTTTTTTATTGTATTTTTAAACTGTTCCTTCCATATTTTTTTTTTTTTATAATTTTTATTGTTATCTCAGGGAATGTAAATATCCCCTATGATAGCAATAAGTAGTGACAGGTACTCTTTTTTTGAAAAAAAAATGGGGGTTAGACCCTAGATCTTTCCTCTGCCCTCAAAGCATCTGACCACACCAAGATCGGTGTGATAAAATGCTTTCCCAATTTCCCAATGGCGCTGTTTATATCCGGGGGGGGGGCATTCCCTCCCACTGCTTGTAAAAGCAGTCTAGAGGCTAATTATCTGCTAGAATTGCTTTTACATGAAAGCCGGCCACTGGCTGAAAAGAATGATACCAAGATGATACCTAAACCTGGAGGCATCATTCTGGTATAAACATTCAAAGTCCAGCAACATACCAGTACGTTGCTGGTCCTTGTTGGACATGTATTGTAATCTTTTTTTTCATGCAGCCTGTTGGCTGAACGAAAAAAAGAGATTGATCGGTGGGTATGCCCACCATTAGAATACCTCCCTTCATCCACCCACTTCTAATGATGGGCATATATGCCGAAGCATGGGGGCATCCTCCCGCAAAAAAGTTATGCCGCGTACACACGGTCGGACTTTTCCACGGGCAAGCCTTCGTCGGAATTTCGACCGTATGTACGCGGCATAAAAGGTTATGCCGCGTACACACGGTCGAACTTTTCCACGAGCAAGCCTCCGTCGGAATTTCGACCGTATATACGCGGCATTAGGAGCAAAATCGCTCCTCCGCCCCTGCTGCCCCCATGCTTCGGCATATATGCTCTTTTTTTAACTGTGGTGGTGAAATCACCTCCTACAGCGTTGGAGTCACGGCTTTATGTATCGTGGGAGCAAACGCTGTTGCTGTCAAGATAAATAAATCCGCGATGCAACTGAATGGCGTACCTGCTAAGCAAATGATGGTTAACATTAAAACAAAGTAACATTACAGTACAACAGTAAGACCTTACCATACCATACCTGCAAAGCAAATACCAAAACAAAACCTAGTAAAAAATAGAACATTTTTTTAACGCAACCTGTGGCTAAAATATATATATGCCGAAGCATGGGGGCATCCTCCCGCAAAAAAGTTATGCCGCATACACACGGTCGGACTTTTCCACGGGCAAGCCTTCGTCGGAATTTCGACCGTATGTACGCGGCATAAAAGGTTATGCCGCGTACACACGGTCGAACTTTTCCACGGGCAAGCCTCCGTCGGAATTTCGACCGTATATACGCGGCATTAGGAGCAAAATCGCTCCTCCGCCCCTGCTGCCCCCATGCTTCGGCATATATGCTCTTTTTTTAACTGTGGTGGTGAAATCACCTCCTACAGCGTTGGAGTCACGGCTTTATGTATCGTGGGAGCAAACGCTGTTGCTGTCAAGATAAATAAATCCGCGATGCAACTGAATGGCGTACCTGCTAAGCAAATGATGGTTAACATTAAAACAAAGTAACATTACAGTACAACAGTAAGACCTTACCATACCATACCTGCAAAGCAAATACCAAAACAAAACCTAGTAAAAAATAAAACATTTTTTTAACGCAACCTGTGCCTAAAATATATATATGCCGAAGCATGGGGGCATCCTCCCGCAAAAAAGTTATGCCGCGTACACACGGTCGGACTTTTCCACGGGCAAGCCTCCGTCGGAATTTCGACCGTATATACGCGGCATTAGGAGCAAAATCGCTCCTCCGCCCCTGCTGCCCCCCATGCTTCGGCATATATGCTCTTTTTTTTTAACTGTGGTGGTGAAATCACCTCCTACAGCACTGGAGTCACGGCTTTATGTATCGTGGGAGCAAACGCTGTTGCTGTCAAGATAAATAATTCCGCGCTGCAGTTGAATGGCGCACCTGAAAACAAAAAAGCATTTAAAAGCCTTTACAGGTTACCATGTTAGATTTACAGAGGAGGTCTACTGCTAAAATTACTGCCCTCGATCTGACCTTCGCGGTGATACCTCACATGCATGATGCAATTGCTGTTTACATATGACGCTAGACCGACGCTTGCGTTCGCCTTTGCGCAAGAGCAGGGGGGACAGCGGTGCTTTTTTTTTTTATTATTATTTATTTTGCTTTTTTATTGTATTTTTAAACTGTTCCTTCCATATTTTATTTTTTTTATAATTTTTATTGTTATCTCAGGGAATGTAAATATCCCCTATGATAGCAATAAGTAGTGACAGGTACTCTTTTTTTGAAAAAAAAATGGGGGTTAGACCCTAGATCTTTCCTCTGCCCTCAAAGCATCTGACCACACCAAGATCGGTATGATAAAATGCTTTCCCAATTTCCCAATGGCGCTGTTTATATCCGGGGGGGGGGGCATTCCCTCCCACTGCTTGTAAAAGCAGTCTAGAGGCTAATTATCTGCTAGAATTGCTTTTACATGAAAGCCGGCCACTGGCTGAAAAGAATGATACCAAGATGATACCTAAACCTGGAGGCATCATTCTGGTATAAACATTCAAAGTCCAGCAACATACCAGTACGTTGCTGGTCCTTGTTGGACATGTATTGTAATCTTTTTTTTCATGCAGCCTGTTGGCTGAACGAAAAAAAGAGATTGATCGGTGGGTATGCCCACCATTAGAATACCTCCCTTCATCCACCCACTTCTAATGATGGGCATATATGCCGAAGCATGGGGGCATCCTCCCGCAAAAAAGTTATGCCGCATACACACGGTCGGACTTTTCCACGGGCAAGCCTTCGTCGGAATTTCGACCGTATGTACGCGGCATAAAAGGTTATGCCGCGTACACACGGTCGAACTTTTCCACGGGCAAGCCTCCGTCGGAATTTCGACCGTATATACGCGGCATTAGGAGCAAAATCGCTCCTCCGCCCCTGCTGCCCCCATGCTTCGGCATATATGCTCTTTTTTTAACTGTGGTGGTGAAATCACCTCCTACAGCGTTGGAGTCACGGCTTTATGTATCGTGGGAGCAAACGCTGTTGCTGTCAAGATAAATAAATCCGCGATGCAACTGAATGGCGTACCTGCTAAGCAAATGATGGTTAACATTAAAACAAAGTAACATTACAGTACAACAGTAAGACCTTACCATACCATACCTGCAAAGCAAATACCAAAACAAAACCTAGTAAAAAATAAAACATTTTTTTAACGCAACCTGTGCCTAAAATATATATATGCCGAAGCATGGGGGCATCCTCCCGCAAAAAAGTTATGCCGCGTACACACGGTCGGACTTTTCCACGGGCAAGCCTCCGTCGGAATTTCGACCGTATATACGCGGCATTAGGAGCAAAATCGCTCCTCCGCCCCTGCTGCCCCCATGCTTCGGCATATATGCTCTTTTTTTTTAACTGTGGTGGTGAAATCACCTCCTACAGCACTGGAGTCACGGCTTTATGTATCGTGGGAGCAAACGCTGTTGCTGTCAAGATAAATAATTCCACGCTGCAGTTGAATGGCGCACCTGAAAACAAAAAATTACATACCTGAAAAGCAAGCATGATAAAACATTGCAGAATGAAATACAGTAAAAAAGAGCATAACAATAGAGAGAAAATAGAGAGAGAGAGAGAGAGAGAGAACAATAAAACGACAACTATTTTTGGTTTTTTTCTTTTATATTTTTTTTGTGTTTTGTTTTTTACGTTTTTTTTTTTCTTTTTTACACTTTTTTTTAAACTTTAACAACTGTAATGGTTCGGGTCTCTCAAAATGTAATGGCATCTTGGGAGACCCTGTGTAAGTGTGTCCTAGTCTGTGAAATGCTGTACCCTACGCTAAAACTTCACTTTTGAGTGGTAGCGTTCAAAACATTCACCAAGGCAAAGACCAGGTTTGTCAGGACAGAGTGGACAATAATAACGGGTGTCACGCCTAAATCCGCGCTTGCTACAGACACGACATCTTTTTTGGGGGGCTCGTTGGGTAGGGGTACTCGGGAGGAGATGCGTATAATGCCTCTCATGCAGCCGGCTTACTGCATTTGGTAGGGGATGGTGAGGTGCAGAACCGCCTGGATACAGGAGTTCTGTGACAATCTCATTCTGGAATTTTAGAAGAGATAACGTCCCGCCTGAAGCTCTGTATAGCACATGAGCGTTCAGCAAAGCCAATTGGAATAAGGATAGAGACACTTTTTTGTACCAGCGTCTCGCCTTACGGTCAATTAGATACGGCGCCATCAACTGGTCGTTGAGGTCCACCCCTCCCATATTTTTGTTATATTCGTGGACACAGAGGGGTTTCTCCACAACACCAGTCGCCGTAGGAATTTGGACTGTCGTGTCTGCATGAAGGGAGGTAAGAAGGAAAACATTCTTATTGTCCCTCCACTTCATAGCGAGCAAGTTATTACACTTTACGCAGGCTCTCTCCCCCAGCCTAAGACGGGCATCTACAAGCCACTGGGGAAAGCCCCGGCGATTAGGTCGCACGGTGCCACATGCTCCAATCTGATGATCAAACAAGTGACTAAACAGTGGCACGCTCGTGTAATAATTGTCCACATACAAGTGGTACCCCTTTCCGAATAAGGGTGACACCAAGTTCCACACTATCTTGCCAGCGCTCCCTATGTAATCTGGGCAGTTGACCGGCTCAACCTGACTATCTTTTCCCTCATAAACCATAAAGCTCCATACATAGCCTGTTGCCCTGTCACAGCACTTATAGAGCTTGACCCCGTATCTGGCACGCTTGCTGGGAAGGTACTGCTTGAAAGCCAAGCGGCCAGAAAATTTAATCAGGGACTCATCAACGCAGACAGCTTGATCGGGAATAAACAAGGCTGCAAAACGTTCGTTGAAGTGGTTTATGAGGGGCCGAATTTTATAGAGCCGGTCGTATTCAGGGTCCCCACGTGGACGACAAAGTTCATTGTCGTTGAAGTGCATGAACCGCAAAATCTGCTCGTATCGTTTCCTGGGCATGGAGGCAGAGAACACGGGCATGTGGTCAATTGGGTGCGTGGACCAATAAGCACGCAATGACGGGAATTTATGTGTGCCCATGTTGAGGGAAAGGCCCAGAAAGGTCTTAAATTTGGAAACCATAATTGGTTTCCAATCTTTGGCAATGGAAGGCAACTGGGGATTAGCGGCGATGAATTGACCAGCATATAAATTACTCTGGTCCACAATAGATCTATAGAGATCTTCCGTGAAAAACAGCGAATAATAATCGATTGGCATAAAATCAGCTGTTTCGACCTGAATACCGGGTTGGGCAGTGAATGGGGGAAGTACAGGTTCTGCAGAAGTGGTGGGGACCCAATCAGGATAGGCGAATTCTGCAGGAAGAGCACTATGGGTACGACGGGCCTGCCTTTGTCTTCTTGGTGGCAGCGGGACACTACTTGTGCTTGCCACCTCGCCAGCTTGAACTGCACTTATGGGACTCGCCACGTCACCACGTGATACTGCAGTGCTGGATGTACGCCCAGGCTGTACTAGGCCGCTGGTGCTTGCCAATTCACCAGAAGGAATAGCGGCGCTAGTACTCCTCTGCTCCATGATACGAGAGCCCTGCGGTTCTTGCTCCTCAACAACCTCAGAAGATCGGGATCGGGTACGCCTGACCTTAGCAGGGACCTCAACTTCGTCGTCGGAGCTATCTGACGAGGGGCCGCTGACGTCACTGTCTTCTACGGGAAGATATTCTGAGCCTGAATCTGACAGATACGTGACCTCCTCTTCACTATCTGTCATGCTCAGAATCTCGTAGGCCTCTTTACTAGTGTACCTTCGTCTTGCCATTTTGGGCTCTAAATTTAGGGGTACACTAGTAAGATTCACAGGAAAAAAAGCACCCGACTGTCGTCAGCAAATATATCAAACGCTACAAAAAAAACTGTTAGCGGTCGCAGGGATCAGGACTGTCTCTGCGAACGCTGCAGTTATGTGTGTTGTGTTTGGTAAGTGACAGTGATCGATCGATACTGCACTTGGGTGGGCTGGGCTGGGCGGAGGGGCTAAACGCAGGTGCTAGCAGGTATCTGGGCTGATCCCGCTAACACTGCGTTTTTGGGAACCCTAAACCGCTGGGGACGCTAGTATAGATCTGATCAGATACTATACCACTAAGGGAGGTGTATGCTTTGCGCGTGGGTGTTAGCGTTACTGGCACTAACCTAACGCTGCCTGGGGCGACGCAGACCCTCTCTGGCGCTAAAACCTAATTGATCTCACCCGCCGGGCGATCAGGGGGTTAAACCTTTATTGGGTGATATATGGCGGGTGCCCTGATGCTATAAAAAGCAAACTAACCAACCAGTGTCACCCGTAACCTTTATATGGTGATCACTGGTGAAAGGGTTAACTAGGGGCAATCAGGGGGTTAAAACCTTTATTAGGTTAAATATGGGGGTACCCGACGCTATATAAAAACCTGACGGGTTACCTAAATAACTAACTGGGTAACCAGTGTCACCAGTGACGCTTATACGGTGATCACTGGTGAAAGGGTTAACTCTAGGGGCAATCAGGGGGTTAAAATAATATATGGGGGTACCTGACGCTCTAAAAACCTGCGGCGAAACTAAAAATAAATAACTGGCTATCTAGGGCACCACGGCACTAAATACAGCGATCGAAAATACGATCGCTTAGTGACGCTGGCGTTAGGGGGTGAAAGGGTTACCTGGGGGGCGATCAAGGGGTTAAACCTTTATTAGGGGGGGTTAGGGGGCTACCCTGGACCTAAAGGGGCCTAATCCTAACTGCCCTGCAACTTTTTACTATCACAGATGACACTAAAAGCAGTGATCAGTAAAATAAATGATCACTGCAATCAGTGACACTGTGATTGGGGGCTGGGGGGTGACCTGGGGGGTGATCTGGGGGTGACTGGGGGGTGAAATGTGTGCCTATGTGTACCTACGTGTCAGTGGACTGTTGGTGCACTAACCTGCTTCCTCTCTCCTCGGCGCCGGAATCGAAAAGACCGCCGCGAGGGAGATGACATCACTTCCTCCTGCCTGTGTTTACATCACATGGCAGAGGAAGCATTTTCATTGGCCGGGAGCGATCGCGAGGGGGTGGCCGAAATCGAATGGTCACCCCCTCATCTCTGAACGCTCCCCAACGATAAACGGCCGCTCACTGTATAGAAGGGGGGTCCGATCGGACCCCCCAACTGTACAAAGGCGATCACGTACACTCTACGTGATTGTGCCTGTCGGTGCCATTCTGCCGACGTATATATACAGTGAGCGGTCGTTAAGTGGTTAAAATGACTGCTCCCGGAAAACGTCCGTTTTTAAAACTTCTTTTTGCATTGATACATGTCCCCTGGTGCAGAACCCGGGTTCCCAAACTCTGTTTCGGACAATAACATGGATAATAGTCGTTATAATTAGCACTTTAGAATCCGAACGTTCGCATCCATTGTATTTAATAGGGTTCTAATGTTCGTGCGAACTTTCGGTCCGTTTGCGGGTTCTGGTGCGAGCCGAACCCGGGGGTGTTCGGCTCATCACTACTCCAGATCCTTCTCTACTATGGATCCCCCCACATAGCCAGGAAGGGATCACATGGCCCCTATGATAGGTTGATAGTGATCTTCGACAAGGACATAGCCATGCAGGGATCACATGGCTCCTATAGTAGGTTCATGGTAATCTACAACCAGGACATAGCCGGGAAGGGATCACATGGCCCCTATGATAAGTTCATAGTGATCTCCGACCAGGACATAGACAGGAAGGGATCACATGGCTCCTATGATAAGTTCATAGTGATCTCCGACCAGGATATAGACAGGAAGGGATCACATGGCCCCTATGGTAGGTTCATAGTGATCTCTGACCAGGACATAGACAGGAAAGGATCACATGGCTCCTATGAGAGGTTCATAGTGATCTCTGACCAGGATATAGACAGGAAAGGATCACATGACCCCTATGGTAGGTTCATAGTGATCTCCTACCAGGACATAGACAGGAAGGGATCACATGGCTCCTATGAGAGGTTCATATTGATCTCTGACCAGGATATAGACAGGAAGGGATCACATGGCCCCTATGTTAGGTTCATAGTGATCTCCGACCAGGACATAGACAGGAAGGGATCACATGGCTCCTTTGGTTACAGCATTTGTTCACACCTGGCTAAAACTTTTGCACAGTACTGTAGAGGGAACATTGTATATACAGATATGATAGGAAGGGGGATACCACTTACCAGGTGAGGTAGTCATCTTGTGAGATTGCGTTGGCCGGGAATCGAACCCGGGTCAACTGCTTGGAAAGCAGCTATGCTCACCACTGCACCACCAACGCGAGGTAGCATATCTTTGGAGTGTGGGAGGAAACCAACACAAACACAGGGAGAACATGCAAACTCCATGCAGATAGTGTCCTGGCCAGGATTTGAACCATGGACCCCAGTGCTGCAAGCCTCTGTGCTGCTCATATGCAGCCTCTGTTCTCTAAGGCCTGCCCCCACTGAGCGGGGTGAATGATGTACACTCAAAGCACTTAGGAGGTGAAGTAGCCATCTTAGGCGCACTGAATTTAACCACTTCAGCCCTGGACCATTTGTCAGCTTAACCACTTAAGGACCGCCGCACGACGATGTACATTGACAGAATGGCACGGACAGGCACAAGGGTGTACAGGTACCTCCGCTTTAAGAACCTGTCCGTGGGTCGCGCGCGCACCGCTGGCGAAGCGCTCATAACCCGGTCCGAAGCTCCGTGACCGCGCGCATGGGACCCGATCGCCGCCGGTGTCCCACGATCGGGTCACAGAGCTGAAGAACGGGGAGAGGTAAGTGTAAACAAACTATGACAGCAATAGGTACTGACAGGTACTCTTTTTTGAAAAAATTGGGGTCCATTAGACTCTAGATCTCTCCTCTGCCCTTAAAGCATCTGACCACACCAAGATCCGTGTGATAAATGCTTTCTCAATTTCCCAGTGACAATGTTTATATCCGGCAAAAACGAAGTGATGAAATGCTCGTAGCTTCCAGTTTCTTAGGCCATAGAGATGATTGGAGCCATTCTGGTCTCCGATCAGCTCTATGGTCAGCAGGCAGAACCACCGGCTGCATTCTCGGGTTCCTCCTGGTGGGACAGGAGAGCCCAACAAAACCATGGAAGGTGGTGGAGGGGGCCTCCCACTGCTTGCAAAAGCAATCTAGCAGTAAATTCGAAAAAATATAAATAGTTGCGCTAAACCTGGTAATGTGACCAGGGTTCAAAGAAAATAAACACTGAGTGGCATGAACCAATATAAAAGTGCATCAGTGATAACTATTGCGTGGATGCTTATTGATTAGAAGCAATAAACAAAAAGTAATGCAAATACTAAGTAAGAATGCTGCTTTTTGCCCTTGCACTGCAGTGCTCTGTGCTGGCAGAGCTGAGTAACAGCCACAAGTTAATTAGCCTCTAGGATTGCTTTTACATGAAAGCTGACCACCGGCTGAAAAAAACGATACGAAGATGATGCCTAAACCTGCAGGCATCATTCCGGTATAACCACTCAAAGTCCAGCAACATACCAGTGCGTTGCTGCTCCCTTGTTGGGCATATATCGTAATGTTCTTTATTTTTCATGCAGCCTGTGTGGTGAACGAAAAAAGAGAACCTAACAGATTCCTCCATTCACATCAATCGATGTGAAATCAAAAAATTGTGTAGTATGCCTACCATTAGAATACCGCCCTGCATCCACCCACTTCTAATGATGGGCATACATGCACTGTTCTTTTTTTTGTTCAGCCCAATGGCTGAACGAAAAAAAAAAAAAAACATTACAGATTCCTCCATTCACATCGATCGATTTGGATAAAGAAATCTCTGCCAGGAAAAGTTACATAGTTACATAGATAGTCAGGTTGAAAAAAAGACACAAGTCCATCTAGTTCAACCATCAAAATAAATAAAATAAAAAATATCGTACAATCCCATATACCCAATTCTATACCCACAGTTGATCCAGAGGAAGGCAAAAAACCCCAGCAGAGCATGATCCAATTTGCTACAGCAGGGGAAAAAATTCCTTCCTGATCCCCCGAGAGGCAATCGGATTTTCCCTGGATCAACTTTACCTATAAATGTCAGTACCCAATTATATTATGTACATTTAGGAAAGTATCCAGGCCTTTCTTAAAGCAATCTACTGATCTGGCCAGAACCACCTCTGCAGGGAGTCTATTCCACATTTTCACAGCTCTTACTGTGAATAAACTTTTCCGTATTTGGAGATGAAATTTATTTTCCTCTAGACATAAAGAGTGCCCACTTGTCCTTTGTGTTAACTGTAAAGTGAATAACTCAACACCAAGTTCACTATATGGACCCCTTATATATCTGTACATGTTGATCATATTCCCCTTATTCTACTCTTCTCAAGAGACAATAAATTCAGTTCTTCTAATCTTTCCTCATATCTGAGCTCCTCCATGCCTCTTATCAGTTTGGTTGCCCTTCTCTGCACTTTCTCCAGTTCCCAGATATCCTTTTTGAGAACTGGTGCCCAAAACTGAACTGCATATTCCAGATGAGGTCTTATTAATCATTTGTACAGGGGCAAAAATTACATCTCTCTCTCTGGAGTCCATACCTCTCTTAATACAAGAAAGGACTTTGCCATTGCCCTGATTGTGAGAGCAAACCCTGTTGCTGTCAAAATAAACAAATCAGTGCTGCAGCTTAGTAGCGTACCTGCAAAGCAAACAACGGAAAACAATAAAACAAAGTGTCAATAAAACATTAGCTCAAAAAAAATTTTTTATTGGACGGCCACCCCTCTGTCCAAGGTGTTACTTACCTCTGCATAAAAAGGAATCAGGTTTGTTTGACAACTTCTGTCTTTCATGAATCTATTTCACCGCCCTCTTTCTCTCTCACCCCCTGCTCTCTCACACCCTCTACCCCCCATCACACCCTCCTACCCCCCCTCCACACCCTCTACCCCCCCTCCCTCACCCCTCAGAGAGGGGGGTAGAGGGTGTGAGAGAGAGGGGGTAGAGGGTGTGAGAGAGACCCCCCTCTCTCACACACCCTCTACCCCCTCTCTCACACACACCCTTTACCCCCCCTCCCTCACCCCTCAGAGAGGGGGGTAGAGGGTGTGAGAGAGAGGGGGGTAGAGGGTGGGAGAGAGACCCCCCTCTCTCACACACCCTCTACCCCCTCTCTCTCTCACACACCCTCTACCCCCTCTCTCTCACACCCTCTACCCACCTCTCTCTCACACCCTCTACCACCCTCTCTCTCATACCCTCCCTCTCTCACACCCTCTACCCCCCTCTCTCTCACACCCTCTACCCCCCTTTCTCTCTACCCCCCCCTCTCTCTCTCTCTCACACACACCCTCTACCCCCTCTCTCTCTCTCTCACACCCTCTACCCCTATCTCTCACACCCTCTACCCCCCCTCTCTCTCTCTCACACCCTCTACCCCTATCTCTCTCTCTCACACCCTCTACCCCTATCTCTCTCTCTCACACCCTCTACCCCTATCTCTCTCACACCTTCTGCCCCCCTTGCTTACTCTAAACCTCTAAACCCCCTCTATTCCAGACAGCATATTTAAAGCTCTGATATTTATCTTTCTGTCTCATTTTTTTCCGCAGTCCTTCATTCTTTGCTCTCACCCTCTCCTCCCTGACCTTCTCCTCTGCTCTTCCCCTTTTTTCTATCTCGCTCTCCTTTTTTTCCCTCTCTTTCGCCCGCTCCTCTTTCGCCCTCACTTTCGCCCACTCTTCTCCCACCCTCTTTGCTCTCACTCTCTCTTCCCGTGCTTTCTCCTCTTCTCTTCCCTTTTTTTCTCTCTTCCTCTCTTCCTGTTCCCACTCTCTAATCCGCTCTTCTTTAGCCTTCTCTTTTCTCTCCCGCTCTTCTCTCTCTCTCTGCTCCCGTTCCATCTTCTCTTGTCTTGTCTTCTCTTCTCTCTCCCTATATTCCCTTAGCCTCCTCTCTCTTTCCATTTCCTCACTCTGGCCTGAATCTTCTTCTTTTTCACCTCCAAAGCTGGCAGTGCAGTTGATTGTGCAAGGGTTCTGTGGAACAGAAAATAAAAAGGATTTATTAGTCGATATAACACAGGATTATCGGCTACATCACAGACAGCCTGTCACTTCTGCAATACATATTATTATGTCATTTATGATTTATGTGCTTCCCCAAAAATGCTAATTATCAGGAAAATGAATCCATAGAGGAGGTCAGCCTGATTGGCTGGGAATTCTGTGTACAGTATAGGAACCCTTTCTATATGTTCAGCCAGTGTCATGAGTTTAGTACTTTTAGGAGTATAAATGACTATGGCCTTGGAAGACTGGACTAAAGTGCCAGAATTACAGCGCCCGATCCCTCCGTGTTTGTGCACAGAAGTGAACGCATAGGTAAGTTGCGCACGCATATGTAAACAGTATTCGAAGCACACATATGTAGTATCACACAAACAGAGTGAGAGCAATACTTCTAGCGCTAGACCTCTAAACAGGTAACCTGTAAAGGCACTTAAATCGTCGCCTATGGAGGTTTTTAAGTACTGAAGTTTGTCGCCATTCTATGAGCGTGCGCAATCTTAAAGCGTGACATGTTGGGTATCTATTTACTCAGCGTACCATCATCTTTCAACTTTTTACAAAAAAAAAATGGGGGTAACTATTGTGTAATGTTTTTTATTCATTAAAATGTATTTGTTCCAAATAAAATAAAAAAATAGTTTGATTTACCGTGTGACATAAAAAATATTGCAACGATATCCATTTTATTCTCTAGGGTCTCTGCTAAGGCTCCATGTACACAGAAGCTGATAAACTGCAGTTTATTGGTGTTTTTTTTTAAAAGCCCATTAACTGCACTCTATGTTAGCCTATGTGTTCATGTACACATAACGTTTTTTAGCGTTAATGAGCAGTGGAGTTAATGGGCTTTTTTCTGAACGCAAGAAATTTGCGTTCAAAGTGCGGGAAAAAACGCAAAACGCTGAAAACCGCTAATAAAGGCTCAAAAACGCTGGTCGCAAGCTTTTTTTTTGTGTTTTTTGATCCATTGAAAAAAAAAAAAAAAGCTAAAAAACGCTACGCTGATAAAAGCTAGCTTTTTCTGCTGCTTTAAAAACGACAGTTTTTGAGCTTCTGTGTACATGGAGCCTAAAAGAAAATGTATAATGTTTGGGTTTTAAGTAATTTTCTAGCAAAAAATAAATACGGATTTAAACTTGTTAAAAAAAAGTGCCAGAAAAAGCCTGGTCTTCAAGTGGCTAGAAAACATCCCCAATTACTATTCATCTCCTAGAATAAGCGATAGTAGCAGATTCTGCCATTGCCAATTTGGGTACAGCGTTGCACGCCCTCGTGATTGTCATTCAAAGTGCGAGATCGCTGAAAATTGGCCTGGGCAGGAAGGGGGTGAAAGTGCCCAGTAGGGAAGTGGTTAAAGATCTGTAATTTAACACTGGCCAATTTCTTATGAACTGTACTTGTGCCCCCCCCCCCCATAGGAAGAATGGTCTCCAGCTACCCAGAAGGCTTTGTTCTTCCTCTAGTCCTAACCTGCTTGCTTGTGAGAGACTGCTAGTTATCTAAGGAACTACCTAAGCAGTATAATTTTCAAGGGTACTTACGTTTTTTATCCATTTCCAGAGAGGCGTTATAAGGCAGCCCACTAGTTTACTCAGAAGTGTCATTGGATTTACAGAAGGGCAACGCCAAAGAGGACAGCAGCAACACCGACATGCAATGTCTGCCTCCTCGGTCTCTTCACCGTTGTCTTCCTCTTCCCTTTGTTTTGCGGGCGCCCAGATGCAACGTATGCCCACTTTGTGCTGTTTCTCTGCCTGTTCTTCTCCGCTGGCTTCGCTGTCCTCCTGCATGCCCCTGCATGCCATTAAGCAGCCCAATATATGACCGTACTGTGGAAAAGAAAAAGCAAAGAATTCATTAATCTATAGAACATAGGAGTATCACCGTTCAGCTACATCAAAGATAGAATACTTATTACTTAAAATAATAAATTAATGTGTTTCCCCAAAAATGCTAAATTTTTAATCAGGAAAATGTCTCCATAGAGGAGGTCGGCCTGATAGGCGGCTGGGAATTCGGTGTACAGTATAGGAACCTTTTCTATATGTTCAGCCAGTGTCATGAGTTTAATCATTTTAGGTAATGGCAGCCATAATGCAGGGCGCACCCTATCCATGCGTCTGGCCCCCTAATCTACATGCGGGGCACCGGACGCATGGATTCCAATCTGGGGGCGGGCTCGGGGCGCAGAGCACTGCGCCCACGAGCCCACCTAGTTGTGTGACAATTGCAAATGTTCATTCACAATTTTCACACAACTGGGTGGGCTCCTCCAGGCCAATCAGGAAGCGGGTCGTGCCTGAAAGGGCAGAGGGAGGGGGGGGGGGCACTATTTACTAGGAGCCCAGAGGGAACTTGGAGGGGCCTTTAATGGGACACCTTGACCAGGCTGAATGACCACTATTGAGAAAGGCATTTCCTAATCACTATTCATCATCCCCTTGGAATAAGCGATAGTGATAGCAATAGATCTGCAATTTAACTCTTATTAATTATAATTGTGACCCCGCCCCCATCCCCTATGAGGAAGAATGGTCTCCAGCTAACCAGAGGGCTTCATTCTTCCTCTAGTCCTAAACTACTTGTTTGTGAGAGACTGCTAGTTATCTATGGCAGTGGTTCTCAACCCTGTCCTCAAGTACCCCCAACAGGACATGTTTGCCTTTATCTTGCACAGGTGCTTTAAACAGCTTGGTATTTTGGACAGCTATTTTTATCGCAGAGAAATTCCCAAAACATGGCCTGTTGGGGGTACTTGAGGACAGGGTTGAGAACCACTGATCTATGGGACTACCTAAGCAGTATCATTTTATAGAGTAAAAGAGGTAGGAATCCCTAGTGCCGCACAGCCATGAAGTATAGTAATAGTGATAAGAGTGGTAATCTCAGCCAGGCCACGCCCCCCATTATGTTTCGCTCCGCCCCCCCTCCCGGAGCTTAGTCATAGGGATGGAGATCCCATGAGTGTGGGGAGTATTTAAGCATCATCGGTCAGTCACTCAGAGTGTGTAAAGGGCTGGCAGGTGTGTGTACAATTAGTCGTTCAAGCTTTTAGGGAGAGATGGTGAAGTGAAATAAAAAGTGCAGTGAAAGGATAGTGAAGTATAGATGTGAAATATGAACATTATTTATATATTAAACTTTAATTTCTTTATTTTTTTACTCTTTTCCATCTTTATTTCTTATTTTTTAATTTAACTTTTCTATCTTTATTTCCGTTATATACCGTATATAAAAACGAGGAGTAAAAAAAAAAAAGGAAATAAAGATAGAAAAATTAAATTAAAAAATAAGAAATAAAAGTGGACAAAACTAAAAAATAAAGAAATGAATGTAAAAAAATAAAAAAATCAGAGAAATTAATGTAATAAAAAAATAAAAAGTCAAAATGTAGATAAAGGGTGGGAATGGATGTAAATAAGAATAAAAGGAAAATGAAAAAGGTGAATGGTGAAGAAAACAAAAATGAAAATAAAAAATGATGATGTTACTGTGAAAACATTGTGTATATGAAATAAAGAGAATGTAGATGACAAAAATGTCAAAAAATGTGATGTGAGGGAATGATAAAAGATATATTGAATAAGGCATGGGAATGAAAGTTTGTGTGTGGAGAGATGTGATGGGGATGGAAAATAAAAAAAAACAGTGAAATGAAGAACAGCTGTAAAGAACAAAATAATACCACCCAGCCCTGGGTAATGAAAATAAAATGTGTGAAAATAGATACAAAGGATGAGTCAGAAACCTTTGTGTGGCAAGGTATGGCTATGGTAGCTTATACTCCCTACTAGATCCTTTAAAAACAAAAACTTGTATTGGGAACTTACTTTGCATATCAGCTTGACAATAGGTGCCATGGCCGTACATAGAATCCCAAGTGGGTGCAGGGAGCACAAACTAGGAGCACAGCATTGGCAGCACTGGAGGCATGGGCAGCACCGGCAGCATGGCATACATTGGCACCTTGGCATACAGGAGCAGCACTGGAAGCCGTCGCAGCACGGGCAGCACTGGAAGCCCTCGCAGCACGGGCTGCACTGACAGCATTCCCTGTGCTCTGGCTCTCTGCCGCCGCCTTCCTCGTACATCGAGGGGACGCTCATCACGCCGGTCGACATTTCATGCCATTTCCCTGCTTCTTTCATTTCCTCTTCCTCTTCCTCCTTCTTATCGTTTGCCCATATAATCCTCACCCTCTTTCCATCACCTGTGCGGATCTTTTGCCCTCCCCCTCCCAGCTTTTTAAACTCCCTCTATAAGAAAAAAACAAACAAAAAGGTAAGTGTAAGGACAGATTCTAAAGTTATTCTTTAATATTTGGATGGAGCGGGGGAGGGGAAGGGTTTAAACTTTTCCAAGGTTATTATTGTGCTCTGAGTGGGAAAGTTTCCCTTTGCTTCTTATCATCCCAGAAGGAGAAGAAGTAAGCGGAATTCTCCCATCAGGATTGCAGACAGCAATAAAAATCCAACTGAGGTTCTAACCCTTCCCCCCATTCCACCTGAAATTCAGGAACTGCCTTGCTTGATGTACTGCTTTAATTGCTTCAGGTCCGTCCTATAGCAGTTTTATGGCTACAGAGCGGCACCTGTGCGCCAGATCGCATGATATATATATATATACACACACACACACACACACACACACACACACACACACGTGACCCGACACTTCCGGGTAGAGGGCGTGCGCACGCGCTGTGATTACACTCGGCAGGTGCTGGGTACCCAATGTCCTCCGCCACCCGCCGACTGTCAGGTAAAAATGGCGATCTGCCTACGTAAACAAGGCAAGATGTGTGTGTGTGTGTGTTACACATCCCCGTTCTGGCAGGGGAGAGGAGGCAGATCGTGTGTTCCTAGTATAAAGGAACAATGATCGATCCCCCCCCCCAGGCAGTCCCATTCCCCCTACAGTTAGAACACACTGAGAGAACACATTTAACCCCTTGATCGCCCCCTAGTGTTAACCCCTTCCCTGCCAATGACATTTACACAGTAATCAGTGGCTATTTTTAGCACTGATCGCTGTATAAATGTCACTAGTCCCAAAACAGTGTCCGATCTGTCCGCCTCAATGTCGCAGTCCCAATAAAATATAAATTTAAAAAATCGCATGATCGCCGCCATTACTAGTAAAAAAATAAAAAATAAAAATGCCATAAATATTTCCCCTATTTTGTAGACGCGATAACTATTGCGCAAATCAATCAATATACGCTTATTGCGATTTGTTTTTACCAAAAATATGTAGAAGAATACATATTGGCATAAACTGAGGAAGACATTTATTTTTTTTATATATTTTTGGGGGATATTTATTATAGAAAAGAAAAAAAATATTGTTTTTTTTTCAAAATTGGCGCTCTTTTTTTTGTTTATAGCGCAAAAAATAAAAACCGCAGAGGTGATCAAATACCACCAAAAGAAAGCTCTATTTGTGGGGAAAAAAGGATGTCAATTTTGTTTGGGTACAGCGTCGCACGACAGCGCAATTGTCAGTTAAAGCGACACAGTGCCGAATCGCAAAAAAAGGGCCTGGTCAGGAAGGGGGTAAATCCTTCCGGGGCTGAAGTGGTTAAAGATGTTCCTCAATGAGGAAACACGGCTTCCAGCTATTCTGAGGGGTTTCCTCGCCCTTCCTCTGCTGTAGTTGGTACAAGTCTGTTCTTTATACACATGGGACTTTCTTCACCCGGGATACCCAGAACTAACTAATCACTATAACATTACAGGATACTTACCACTGTATAGATCGTATTCAAATCCGTAAGAAGAACTGCCACATTCTGAGGAGATGTCGTTTGATCTTCCATATATATCTCCACAACTCTTCTGTTTTCCTCCACGTGATCCCTTTCCATTAGTACTTGCATTTTCTCTAAAGAAAGAAAAAAAAAAAGATGGTAAGTTTAAGTACAAATTTAAAGTGGAACTCCACTCCAAATGTTTTCAAATGTAGATTTGGATGGAGTGGGGAAAGGGTTCAGCTGTATCCAAGGTTTCATTGTTTTCTATGTCCTGAGTGGGATAGATTCTCCTCACTTCCTGTCATCTCAGCAGGAGAGGAAGTGAGCAGAATCCTCCCAGTGGGGACACAGATGTCAGTAACCCAAATGTTGTGCTAACCCGTCCCCATTCCATTTAAAACTGTCTTGCTTTAATATTTTATCAATACAATTTGTGAAAGCATTTTCCCCTGAACCCCGCACTCTGTGCCTAACGCACCCCTGAACCCTGCACTCTGTGCCTAACGCACCCCTAAACCCCGCACTCTGTGCCTAACGCACCCCTGAACCCTGCACTCTGTGCCTAACGCACCCCTGAACCCTGCACTCTGTGCCTAACGCACCCCTGAACCCCGCACTCTGTGCCTAACGCACCCCTGAACCCTGCACTCTGTGGGGGTCTGTGTGGAGCTCCCCTTCCCCATGTAGTGTGTCAATAAAAGCTCACTGGGGGGGGGGGAGCTGCTCAGGTCCAGGCCCATCATCAGCTATGTTTTATAGCAGGATGTAAAAAATGCATATATTTTTTTCAAAATGGTTGGTTTTTTTTGTTTATAGCGCAAAAAATACAACTATCCCATAGTTTGTAGACTCTATAGCTTTTTTGGGTAAACCGATCAGTATAAGCTTATTGAGCTTTTTTTTACCATACATATTGGCCTAAATTGATGAAGAAATCTGTTTTTTTATTAGATATCTTTTATAGCAGAATGTAAAAATATATATATATTTTTTTCAAAATGGTGTTTTGTTTTTGTTTATAGCGCAAAAAACAAAAACAAAAACAAAAAAAAATCCCATAGTTTGTAAACGCTATTACTTTTTTCACAAACCGATTAATATACGCTTATTGGGATTTAAAAAAAAAAAAAATATGTAGGAGAATACATATTGGCCCAAATTGATGAAGAAATTTTATTTTTTAATGAGATATTTTTTAGAGCAAATAAGTAAACAATATATTTACTTTTTTCTAAATTGTCTGTTTTTTTTTTTATAGCGCAAAAAAAAAATAAAAAAAAAATGCAGAGGTGATTAAATATCACCAAAGAGAAGCTCTATTTGTGGGGGAAAAAAGACATATATTTTTTTCCCTGTCAGCTAAAATAATGCAGAGTGCAGTATCACTAAAACTAGCCTGGTCATATGTGGGGGGGGGGATCTTCTGCAGAGATGAAGAGGTTAATGTAGCCTTACGGCAAAGTGATTGTGTATTTCAGATGTCAGCTAAAAAATTTATAAACCTTTTTTTTTATAAATATCTCTATCATGTTCTATTATGTAAATAAACAGTTTTTTCCATGGGATTTGATTAGTAGGAACTTATAATAGAATGATTATTGTGGAGCTCGTCCTTACACACCTTTCCTCTTCCAGTGTCTGATCACTAGTGACTCGTATCGGCTCTGCGCTCCCTTATAAACACAATGTGACGTCAGACTTGTTTACCCCATCAGGCTCCGCCCCCTCCCTCCTATCCTCGGCTATGGGACCTATCAGCGTGAGGGGGGCGGAGCTGGACTCAGTGGGCGGTGCCGGCTGTCTCCACGGAAACCCCTCTGGCTGGCGGGTATGAGGCCTGGAGGCACCGCTGACTCTGGAGGTGAGGGGGAGCCATGGACCGAGAGGGGTGTATTGTGTGTGGAGGAGGAGGTGTATACTGTGTGTATAGGAGGAGGAGGAGGTGTATACTGTGTGTATATAGGAGGAGGTGTATACTGTGTGTATAGGAGGAGGAGGAGGTGTATACTGTGTGTATATATGAGGAGGAGGTGTATATAGGAGGAGGAGTATACTGTGTGTATAGGAGGAGGAGGAGGTGTATACTGTGTGTATAGGAGGAGGTGTATACTGTGTATATATGAGGAGGAGGAGGTGTATACTGTGTGTGTATATGAGGAGGAGGAGGAGGTGGTGGTGTATACTGTGTGTATAGGAGGAGGAGGTGTATACTGTGTGTGTATATATGAGGAGGAGGAGGAGGAGGTGTATACTGTGTGTATATATGAGGAGGAGGTATACTGTGTGTGTATATAGGAGGAGGAGGAGGAGGTGTATACTGTGTGTGTGTGTGTATATATGGTTAGGAGGAGGTGTATACTGTGTGTATATATGGTTAGGAGGAGGTGTATACTGTGTGTGTATAGGAGGAGGAGGAGGTGTATACTGTGTGTATAGGAGGAGGAGGAGGTGTATACTGTGTGTATATAGGAGGAGGAGGTGTATACTGTGTGTATATAGGAGGAGGAGGAGGAGGAGGAGGTGTATACTGTGTGTGTGTATATATGAGGAGGAGGAGGTGTATACTGTGTGTATATTGGAGGAGGAGGTGTATACTGTGTGTGTGTGTGTATATAGGAGGAGGTGTATACTGTGTGTGTGTATATAGGAGGAGGTGTATACTGTGTGTATATAGGAGGAGGAGGAGGTGTATACTGTGTGTATATAGGAGGAGGAGGTGTATACTGTGTGTATATAGGAGGAGGAGGAGGAGGTGTATACTGTGTGTGTGTGTGTATATATGAGGAGGAGGAGGTGTATACTGTGTGTGTGTGTATATGAGGAGGAGGTGTATACTGTGTGTGTATATGAGGAGGAGGAGGTGTATACTGTGTGTATATGAGGAGGAGGAGGTGTATACTGTGTGTGTATATGAGGAGGAGGAGGTGTATACTGTGTGTGTATATGAGGAGGAGGAGGAGGTGTATACTGTGTGTGTATATGAGGAGGAGGAGGAGGTGTATACTGTGTGTGTATATGAGGAGGAGGTGTATACTGTGTGTATAGGAGGAGGAGGTGTATACTGTGTGTGTGTGTGTATATAGGAGGAGGAGGAGGAGGAGGAGGAGGTATACTGTGTGTGTGTGTATATAGGAGGAGGAGGTGTATACTGTGTGTGTGTATATATGAGTAGGAGGAGGAGGTGTATACTGTGTGTATAGGAGGAGGAGGTGTATACTGTGTGTGTGTGTATATATGAGTAGGAGGAGGAGGTGTATACTGTGTGTGTATAGGAGGAGGAGGTGTATACTGTGTGTGTGTGTATATATGAGGAGGAGGTGTATACTGTGTATATATGAGGAGGAGGAGGTGTATACTGTGTGTATATATGAGGAGGAGGTGTATACTGTGTGTATATAGGAGGAGGAGGTGTATACTGTGTGTATATAGGAGGAGGAGGAGGTGTATACTGTGTGTGTGTGTGTATATAGGAGGAGGTGTATACTGTGTGTATATAGGAGGAGGAGGTGTATACTGTGTGTGTGTATATAGGAGGAGGTGTATACTGTGTGTGTGTGTATATAGGAGGAGGTGTATACTGTGTGTATATAGGAGGAGGAGGAGGTGTATACTGTGTGTATATATGAGGAGGAGGAGGCGTATACTGTGTGTGTGTGTAGGAGGAGGAGGTGTATACTGTGTGTATATATGAGGAGGAGGTGTATACTGTGTGTATATAGGAGGAGGAGGAGGTGTATACTGTGTGTGTGTGTGTGTGTATAGGAGGAGGAGGAGGTGTATACTGTGTGTGTGTATAGGAGGAGGAGGAGGTGTATACTGTGTGTATAGGAGGAGGTGTATACTGTGTGTATATAGGAGGAGGTGTATGCTGTGTGTATATAGGAGGAGGTGTATACTGTGTGTATATAGGAGGAGGTGTATACTGTGTGTGTATAGGAGGAGGAGGAGGTGTATACTGTGTGTGTGTATATATGAGGAGGAGGTATACTGTGTGTATATAGGAGGAGGTGTATACTGTGTGTATAGGAGGAGGAGGTGTATACTGTGTGTGTATATAGGAGGAGGAGGTGTATACTGTGTGTGTGTGTGTGTGTATATAGGAGGAGGAGGAGGTGTATACTGTGTGTATATAGGAGGAGGAGGTGTATACTGTGTGTATATAGGAGGAGGAGGTGTATACTGTGTGTATAGGAGGAGGAGGTGTATACTGTGTGTGTGTGTGTGTGTGTGTGTGTGTGTATATGAGGAGGAGGTGTATACTGTGTGTGTATATGAGGAGGAGGAGGAGGAGGTGTATACTGTGTGTGTATATGAGGAGGAGGAGGTGTATACTGTGTGTGTGTGTGTGTGTATATGAGGAGGAGGTGTATACTGTGTGTGTGTGTATATGAGGAGGAGGTGTATACTGTGTGTGTGTATATGAGGAGGAGGTGTATACTGTGTGTGTATATGAGGAGGAGGAGGTGTATACTGTGTGTGTATATATGAGGAGGAGGAGGTGTATACTGTGTGTATAGGAGGAGGTGGAGGTGGTGGTGGTGTATATTGTGTGTATAGGAGGAGGAGGTGTATACTGTGTGTGTGTGTATATATGAGGAGGAGGAGGAGGTGTATACTGTGTGTGTATATGAGGAGGAGGAGGTGTATACTGTGTATAGGAGGAGGAGGAGGTGTATACTGTGTATATATGAGGAGGAGGTATACTGTGTGTGTGTGTGTGTATATAGGAGGAGGAGGAGGTGGTGTATACTGTGTGTGTGTGTGTGTGTATATATATAAGGAGGAGGAGGTATACTGTGTGTATATAGGAGGAGGAGGAGGTGTATACTGTGTGTGTGTGTGTATATATATGAGGAGGAGGTATACTGTGTGTATATAGGAGGAGGTGTATACTGTGTGTGTGTGTGTGTGTATATATGAGGAGGAGGAGGTATACTGTGTGTATATAGGAGGAGGAGGAGGAGGAGGAGGTGTATACTGTGTGTGTGTGTATATATGAGGAGGAGGAGGTATACTGTGTGTGTATATAGGAGGAGGAGGAGGAGGTGTATACTGTGTGTGTGTGTGTATATGAGGAGGAGGTGTATACTGTGTGTGTGTATATGAGGAGGAGGTGTATACTGTGTGTGTATATGAGGAGGAGGTGTATACTGTGTGTGTATATGAGGAGGAGGAGGTGTATACTGTGTGTGTATATGAGGAGGAGGAGGTGTATACTGTGTGTATATGAGGAGGAGGAGGTGTATACTGTGTGTATATAGGAGGAGGAGGTGTATACTGTGTGTATAGGAGGAGGAGGTGTATACTGTGTGTGTGTATATATGAGGAGGAGGAGGAGGTATACTGTGTGTGTGTGTATATAGGAGGAGGAGGTGTATACTGTGTGTGTGTGTGTGTGTGTATATATATATGAGGAGGAGGAGGAGGTGTATACTGTGTGTATAGGAGGAGGAGGTGTATACTGTGTGTGTGTGTGTATATATGAGGAGGAGGAGGAGGTGTATACTGTGTGTATAGGAGGAGGAGGAGGTGTATACTGTGTGTATATATGAGGAGGAGGTGTATACTGTGTGTATATAGGAGGAGGAGGAGGTGTATACTGTGTGTATATAGGAGGAGGAGGAGGTGTATACTGTGTGTGTGTATATAGGAGGAGGTGTATACTGTGTGTATATAGGAGGAGGAGGAGGAGGAGGAGGTGTATACTGTGTGTGTGTGTGTGTGTGTGTGTATATAGGAGGAGGTGTATACTGTGTGTATATAGGAGGAGGAGGAGGTGTATACTGTGTGTGTGTGTGTATATAGGAGGAGGTGTATACTGTGTGTATATAGGAGGAGGAGGAGGTGTATACTGTGTGTGTGTGTATAGGAGGAGGAGGAGGTGTATACTGTGTGTATAGGAGGAGGAGGAGGTGTATACTGTGTGTGTGTATAGGAGGAGGAGGAGGTGTATACTGTGTGTGTATATGAGGAGGAGGAGGAGGTGTATACTGTGTGTATAGGAGGAGGTGTATACTGTGTGTATATAGGAGGAGGAGGAGGAGGTGTATGCTGTGTGTATATAGGAGGAGGTGTATACTGTGTGTATATAGGAGGAGGTGTATACTGTGTGTGTATAGGAGGAGGAGGAGGAGGTGTATACTGTATGTGTATAGGAGGAGGAGGAGGAGGAGGTGTATACTGTGTGTGTATAGGAGGAGGAGGAGGTGTATACTGTGTGTGTGTGTATATATATATATATATATATATGAGGAGGAGGAGGTGTATACTGTGTGTATATATGAGGAGGAGGAGGAGGTGGTGGTGGCGTATACTGTGTGTATAGGAGGAGGAGGTGTATACTGTGTGTATATATGAGGAGGAGGTGTATACTGTGTGTGTGTATATATGAGGAGGAGGTGTATACTGTGTGTATATATGAGGAGGAGGTATACTGTGTGTGTATATGAGGAGGAGGTGTATACTGTGTGTGTATATGAGGAGGAGGTGTATACTGTGTGTGTATATGAGGAGGAGGTGTATACTGTGTGTGTGTATATATGAGGAGGAGGTGTATACTGTGTGTATATATGAGGAGGAGGAGGTGTATACTGTGTGTATATATGAGGAGGAGGAGGTGTATACTGTGTGTGTATATAGGAGGAGGAGGTGTATACTGTGTGTGTATATATGAGGAGGAGGAGGAGGTATACTGTGTGTATATAGGAGGAGGAGGTGTATACTGTGTGTGTGTGTATATATATATATGAGGAGGAGGAGGAGGTGTATACTGTGTGTATAGGAGGAGGTGTATACTGTGTGTATAGGAGGAGGAGGAGGTGTATACTGTGTGTGTGTGTGTGTATATATGAGGAGGAGGGGGAGGAGGAGGTGTATACTGTGTGTATAGGAGGAGGAGGAGGTGTATACTGTGTGTATAGGAGGAGGAGGAGGTGTATACTGTGTGTATAGGAGGAGGTGTATACTGTGTGTATATAGGAGGAGGAGGAGGAGGAGGAGGTGTATACTGTGTGTATATAGGAGGAGGTGTATATAGGAGGAGGAGGAGGTATATACTGTGTATATATGAGGAGGAGGAGGAGGTGTATACTGTGTGTGTATATATGAGGAGGAGGTGGAGGTGGTGTATACTGTGTGTATAGGAGGAGGAGGTGTATACTGTGTGTATAGGAGGAGGAGGAGGTGTATACTGTGTGTGTATAGGAGGAGGAGGAGGGGGTGTATACTGTGTGTGTATATGAGGAGGTGTATACTGTGTGTGTATATGAGGAGGAGGTGTATACTGTGTGTGTATATGAGGAGGAGGAGGTGTATACTGTGTGTATATATGAGGTGTATACTGTGTGTATAGGAGGAGGAGGAGGTGTATACTGTGTGTGTATATGAGGAGGTGGAGGTGGGGGTGGTGTATACTGTGTGTATAGGAGGAGGAGGTGTATACTGTGTGTGTATATGAGGAGGAGGAGGTGTATACTGTGTGTGTATATGAGGAGGAGGAGGTGTATACTGTGTGTGTATATGAGGAGGAGGTGGTGGTGGTGTATACTGTGTGTATAGGAGGAGGAGGTGTATACAGTGTGTGTATATATGTGGAGGAGGAGGAGGTGTATACTGTGTGTGTATAGGAGGAGGAGGTATACTGTGTGTATATAGGAGGAGGAGGAGGTGTATACTGTGTGTATATATGAGGAGGAGGAGGTATACTGTGTGTATATAGGAGGAGGAGGAGGTGTATACTGTGTGTGTGTGTATATATGAGGAGGAGGAGGTGTATACTGTGTGTGTATATGAGGAGGAGGAGGAGGTGTATACTGTGTGTGTATATGAGGAGGAGGAGGTGTATACTGTGTGTGTATATGAGGAGGAGGAGGTGTATACTGTGTGTATATGAGGAGGAGGAGGTGTATACTGTGTGTATATGAGGAGGAGGAGGAGGTGTATACTGTGTGTGTATATGAGGAGGAGGTGTATACTGTGTGTATATGAGGAGGAGGAGATGTATACTGTGTGTATATATGAGGAGGAGGAGGAGGTATACTGTGTGTATATAGGAGAAGGAGGAGGTGTATACTGTGTGTATAGGAGGAGGAGGTGTATACTGTGTGTATAGGAGGAGGAGGTGTATACTGTGTGTATATAGGAGGAGGAGGTATATACTGTGTGTGTATATGAGGAGGAGGAGGAGGTGTATACTGTGTGTATATGAGGAGGAGGAGGTGTATACTGTGTGTGTGTGTATATGAGGAGGAGGAGGTGTATACTGTGTGTGTATATGAGGAGGAGGAGGAGGAGGAGGTGTATACTGTGTGTATAGGAGGAGGAGGAGGTGTATACTGTGTGTATATATGAGGAGGAGGAGGAGGAGGAGGAGGAGGAGGTGGTGGTGGTGGTGGTGTTGTATACTGTGTGTGTATATGAGGATGAGGAGGTGTATACTGTGTGTATATAGGAGGAGGTGTATACTGTGTGTGTATATGAGGAGGAGGAGGAGGTGTATACTGTGTGTATATATGAGGAGGAGGTATACTGTGTGTGTATATGAGGAGGAGGAGGTGTATACTGTGTGTGTATATATGAGGAGGAGGTGTATACTGTGTGTATATATGAGGAGGAGGTGTATACTGTGTGTGTGTATAGGAGGAGGAGGAGGTGTATACTGTGTGTGTATATATGAGGAGGAGGAGGTATACTGTGTGTATATAGGAGGAGGAGGTGTATACTGTGTGTGTGTATATATGAGGAGGAGGAGGAGGTATACTGTGTGTATATAGGAGGAGGTGTATACTGTGTATATGAGGTGTATACTGTGTGTATAGGAGGAGGAGGAGGTGTATACTGTGTGTATAGGAGGAGGAGGTGTATACTGTGTGTGTGTATATATGAGGAGGAGGTGTATACTGTGTGTATATATATATATATGAGAAGGAGGTGGAGGTGGTGGTGGTGGTGTATACTGTGTGTATATAGGAGGAGGTGTATACTGTGTGTATATAGGAGGAGGAGGAGGTGTATACTGTGTGTATATAGGAGGAGGAGGAGGTGTATACTGTGTGTATATATATATATATGAGGAGGAGGAGGTGTATACTGTGTGTATATGAGGAGGAGGAGGTGTATACTGTGTGTATATATGAGGAGGAGGTGGTGTATACTGTGTGTATATAGGAGGAGGAGGAGGTGTATACTGTGTGTATATAGGAGGAGGAGGAGGTGTATACTGTGTGTGTGTGTATATATATGAGGAGGAGGAGGTGTATACTGTGTGTATATGAGGAGGAGGAGGTGTATACTTTGTGTGTATATATGAGGAGGAGGAGGTGTATACTGTGTGTGTATATATGAGGAGGAGGAGGTGTATACTGTGTGTATATGAGGAGGAGGTGTATACTGTGTGTGTATATATGCGGAGGAGGTGTATACTGTGTGTGTATATGAGGAGGAGGAGGTGTATACTGTGTGTATAGGAGGAGGAGGTGTATACTGTGTGTGTGTGTGTGTATATATGAGGAGGAGGAGGAGGTGTATACTGTGTGTGTGTATATATGCGGAGGAGGTGTATACTGTGTGTGTATATGAGGAGGAGGAGGTGTATACTGTGTGTATAGGAGGAGGAGGTGTGTACTGTGTGTGTGTATATATGAGGAGGAGGAGGAGGAGGAGGTATACTGTGTGTATATATGAGGAGGAGGTGTATACTGTGTGTATATATGAGGAGGAGGTGTATACTGTGTGTATATGAGGAGGAGGAGGTGTATACTGTGTGTGTATATATGAGGAGGAGGAGGAGGTGTATACTGTGTGTATAGGAGGAGGAGGCATATACTGTGTGTATATAGGAGGAGGAGGTGTATACTGTGTGTATATATGAGGAGGAGGAGGTGTATACTGTGTGTGTATATATGAGGAGGAGGAGGAGGTGTATACTGTGTGTATAGGAGGAGGAGGAGGTGTATACTGTGTGTATAGGAGGAGGTGTATACTGTGTGTATATAGGAGGAGGAGGTGTATACTGTGTGTATATAGGAGGAGGAGGTGTATACTGTGTGTATAGAGGAGGAGGAGGTGTATACTGTGTGTATATAGGAGGAGGTGTCTACTGTGTGTATATATGTGGAGGAGGTGTCTACTGTGTGTGTATAGGAGGAGGAGGTGTCTACTGTGTGTGTATAGGAGGAGGAGGTGTCTACTGTGTGTGTATATATGAGGAGGAGGAGGAGGTGTATACTGTGTGTGTATATAGGAGGAGGTGTATACTGTGTATATAGAAGGAGGAGGAGGTGTATACTGTGTGTATATAGGAGGAGGAGGAGGAGGTGTATACTGTGTGTGTATATAGGAGGAGGAGGAGGTGTATACTGTGTATATAGGAGGAGGAGGAGGAGGTGTATACTGTGTGTATATATGAGGAGGAGGAGGAGGTGTATACTGTGTGTATAGGAGGAGGAGGAGGTGTATACTGTGTGTATATAGGAGGAGGAGGAGGTGTATACTGTGTGTGTGTGTGTGTATATAGGAGGAGGTGTATACTGTGTGTATATAGGAGGAGGAGGAGGTGTATACTGTGTGTGTGTGTATATAGGAGGAGGTGTATACTGTGTGTGTATATAGGAGGAGGCGTATACTGTGTGTATATATGAGGAGGAGGAGGCGTATACTGTGTGTAGAGGAGGAGGAGGTGTATACTGTGTGTATATAGAAGGAGGTGTATACTGTGTGTATATAGGAGGAGGAGGAGGTGTATACTGTGTGTGTGTATAGGAGGAGGAGGAGGTGTATACTGTGTGTATAGGAGGAGGAGGAGGTGTATACTGTGTGTGTGTATAGGAGGAGGAGGAGGAGGTGTATACTGTGTGTGTATATGAGGAGGAGGAGGTGTATACTGTGTGTATAGGAGGAGGTGTATACTGTGTGTATATAGGAGGAGGAGGAGGAGGTGTATGCTGTGTGTATATAGGAGGAGGTGTATACTGTGTGTATATAGGAGGAGGTGTATACTGTGTGTGTATAGGAGGAGGAGGAGGTGTATACTGTGTGTGTATAGGAGGAGGAGGAGGTGTATACTGTGTGTGTATAGGAGGAGGGGGAGGAGGTGTATACTGTGTGTGTATAGGAGGAGGTGTATACTGTGTGTGTATAGGAGGAGGAGGAGGTGTATACTGTGTGTATATATGAGGAGGAGGAGGTGTATACTGTGTGTGTATATATGAGGAGGAGGAGGAGGTGTATACTGTGTGTATATATGAGGAGGAGGTGTATACTGTGTGTATAGGAGGAGGTGTATACTGTGTATATATGAGGAGGAGGAGGTGTATACTGTGTGTGTGTATATATGAGGAGGAGGAGGAGGTGTATACTGTGTGTATATATGAGGAGGAGGAGGTGTATACTGTGTGTGTGTATATGAGGAGGAGGAGGTGTATACTGTGTGTGTATAGGAGGAGGAGGAGGTATACTGTGTGTATATAGGAGGAGGAGGTGTATACTGTGTGTGTATATATATATGAGGAGGAGGAGGAGGTGTATACTGTGTGTATAGGAGGAGGTGTATACTGTGTGTATAGGAGGAGGAGGAGGTGTATACTGTGTGTGTGTGTGTGTATATATGAGGAGGAGGGGGAGGAGGAGGTGTATACTGTGTGTGTATAGGAGGAGGAGGAGGAGGTGTATACTGTGTGTATATAGGAGGAGGAGGAGGAGGTGTATACTGTGTGTATATAGGAGGAGGTGTATATAGGAGGAGGAGGAGGTATATACTGTGTGTATATATGAGGAGGAGGAGGAAGTGTATACTGTGTGTGTATATATGAGGAGGAGGTGGAGGTGGTGTATACTGTGTGTATAGGTGGAGGTGGTGTATACTGTGTGTATAGGAGGAGGAGGTGTATACTGTGTGTATATGAGGAGGAGGAGGTGTATACTGTGTGTATAGGAGGAGGAGGAGGTGTATACTGTGTGTGTATATATGAGGAGGAGGTGGTGTATACTGTGTGTATAGGAGGAGGAGGTGTATACTGTGTGTGTATATGAGGAGGTGTATACTGTGTGTGTATATGAGGAGGAGGAGGTGTATAGGAGGAGGAGGAGGTGTATACTGTGTGTGTATATATAAGGAGGAGGTGGAGGTGGTGTATACTGTGTGTATAGGAGGAGGAGGTGTATACTGTGTGTGTATATGAGGAGGAGGAGGTGTATACTGTGTGTGTATATGAGGAGGAGGAGGTGTATACTGTGTGTATAGGAGGAGGAGGAGGAGGTGTATACTGTGTGTATAGGAGGAGGAGCTGTATACTGTGTGTGTATATGAGGAGGAGGAGCTGTATACTGTGTGTGTGTATATGAGGAGGAGGAGGTGTATACTGTGTGTGTATATGAGGAGGAGGTGTATACTGTGTGTGTATATGAGGAGGAGGTGTATACTGTGTGTGTATATGAGGAGGAGGTGTATACTGTGTGTGTATATGAGGAGGAGGAGGTGTATACTGTGTGTATATATGAGGTGTATACTGTGTGTATAGGAGGAGGAGGAGGTGTATACTGTGTGTGTATATGAGGAGGTGGAGGTGGGGGTGGTGTATACTGTGTGTATAGGAGGAGGAGGTGTATACTGTGTGTGTATATGAGGAGGAGGAGGTGTATACTGTGTGTGTATATGAGGAGGAGGAGGTGTATACTGTGTGTGTGTATATGAGGAGGAGGTGGTGGTGGTGTATACTGTGTGTATATAGGAGGAGGAGGAGGTGTATACAGTGTGTGTATATATGTGGAGGAGGAGGAGGTGTATACTGTGTGTGTATAGGAGGAGGAGGAGGAGGAGGAGGAGGTATACTGTGTGTATATATGAGGAGGAGGTATACTGTGTGTATATATGAGGAGGAGGTATACTGTGTGTGTATATAGGAGGAGGAGGAGGTGTATACTGTGTGTATATATGAGGAGGAGGAGGTGGTATACTGTGTGTATATAGGAGGAGGAGGAGGTGTATACTGTGTGTGTGTGTATATATGAGGAGGAGGAGGTGTATACTGTGTGTGTATATGAGGAGGAGGAGGTGTATACTGTGTGTGTATATGAGGAGGAGGAGGTGTATACTGTGTGTATATGAGGAGGAGGTGGTGTATACTGTGTGTATATGAGGAGGAGGAGGAGGTGTATACTGTGTGTGTATATGAGGAGGAGGTGTATACTGTGTGTGTATATGAGGAGGAGGAGGTGTATACTGTGTGTATATATGAGGAGGAGGAGGAGGTATACTGTGTGTATATAGGAGAAGGAGGAGGTGTATACCGTGCGTGTGTGTATATATGAGGAGGAGGAGGAGGTGTATACTGTGTGTATAGGAGGAGGAGGAGGAGGAGGTGTATACTGTGTGTATAGGAGGAGGAGGTGTATACTGTGTGTATATAGGAGGAGGAGGTGTATACTGTGTGTGTATATGAGGAGGAGGAGGAGGTGTATACTGTGTGTATATGAGGAGGAGGAGGAGGTGTATACTGTGTGTGTGTATATGAGGAGGAGGAGGTGTATACTGTGTGTGTATATGAGGAGGAGGAGGAGGAGGAGGAGGTGTATACTGTGTGTATAGGAGGAGGAGGAGGTGTATACTGTGTGTATATATGAGGAGGAGGAGGAGGAGGAGGTGGTGGTGGTGGTGGTGTTGTATACTGTGTGTGTATATGAGGATGAGGAGGTGTATACTGTGTGTGTATATGAGGAGGAGGAGGAGGTGTATACTGTGTGTATATATGAGGAGGAGGTATACTGTGTGTGTATATATGAGGAGGAGGTGTATACTGTGTGTATATATGGGGAGGAGGTGTATACTGTGTGTGTGTATATGAGGAGGAGGAGGTATACTGTGTATATATATGAGGAGGAGGAGGTGTATACTGTGTGTGTGTATATGAGGAGGAGGAGGTGTATACTGTGTGTATATGAGGAGGAGGAGGTGTATACTGTGTGTATAGGAGGAGGAGGTGTATACTGTGTGTGTGTGTGTATATATGAGGAGGAGGAGGAGGTATACTGTGTGTATATAGGAGGAGGTGTATACTGTGTATATGAGGTGTATACTGTGTGTATAGGAGGAGGAGGAGGAGGTGTATACTGTGTGTGTGTGTATATGAGGAGAAGGAGGTGTATACTGTGTGTATACATGAGGAGGAGGTGTATACTGTGTGTATACATGAGGAGGAGGTATACTGTGTGTATATAGGAGGAGGAGGAGGAGGTATACTGTGTGTATATGAGGAGGAGGAGGTGTATACTGTGTGTATATGAGGAGGAGGAGGTGTATACTGTGTGTATAGGAGGAGGAGGTGTATACTGTGTGTGTATATGAGGAGGAGGAGGTGTATACTGTGTGTATAGGAGGAGGAGGTGTATACTGTGTGTGTATATATGAGGAGGAGGTGTATACTGTGTGTATATGAGGAGGAGGAGGTGTATACTGTGTGTGTGTGTGTGTGTGTGTGTGTATATATATATATATATATATGAGGAGGAGGTGGAGGTGGTGGTGGTGTATACTGTGTGTATATAGGAGGAGGAGGAGGTGTATACTGTGTGTGTATATAGGAGGAGGAGGAGGTGTATACTGTGTGTATATAGGAGGAGGAGGAGGTGTATACTGTGTGTATATATATATGAGGAGGAGGAGGTGTATACTGTGTGTGTATATGAGGAGGAGGAGGTGTATACTGTGTGTGTATATATGAGGAGGAGGAGGTGTATACTGTGTGTGTATATATGAGGAGGAGGAGGTGTATACTGTGTGTATATGAGGAGGAGGTGTATACTGTGTGTGTATATATGAGGAGGAGGAGGTGTATACTGTGTGTATAGGAGGAGGAGGTGTGTACTGTGTGTGTATATATGAGGAGGAGGAGGAGGAGGTATACTGTGTGTATATATGAGGAGGAGGTGTATACTGTGTGTATATGAGGAGGAGGAGGAGGTGTATACTGTGTGTATACTGTGTGTATAGGAGGAGGAGGAGGTGTATACTGTGTGTATATAGGAGGAGGAGGAGGTGTATACTGTGTGTATAGGAGGAGGAGGAGGTGTATACTGTGTGTATATGAGGAGGAGGAGGTGTATACTGTGTGTATATGAGGAGGAGGAGGTGTATACTGTGTGTGTGTGTATAGGAGGAGGTGTATACTGTGTGTATAGGAGGAGGAGGAGGTGTATACTGTGTGTATATGAGGAGGAGGAGGTGTATACTGTGTGTATATGAGGAGGAGGAGGTGTATACTGTGTGTGTGTGTGTGTATATATATATATATATATATATATATATATATATATATTAGGGCTGTGGAAATTCTTTGGACTTGCCGTGTCCATCTGAAGGGCTCCTTTGCTGCCTTCATATCTGCATGCCGGCGGGACCTTACTATCTGCCGCATGCAAGGGCTGTTACACTTCCCTCTATCATCCTGGGATTCTACAGCCATCCACTGGGAGTTGTGAGTTCCCTTCACAGGACATCTACATGCCGACGGACTGATGTTAGCCCCTCCTCATCTGGATTCAGCAATGGTATCGCTATACCAGTATCATACTTAGCTACATGTTTTTATGACTGCTTTTGCTGCCATTTTTACACTTTATGTAGCTACACCGATTTTATCTCCAGTGCAATATTTATTTTGTTACCTACTTGAAGACTATAAAACTTTTAATGCTATTCCCATTGAGCGCTGCCTTTGTGTGTTTTTTGTATCCTGCTATCCATTTTTCCAGTGTTTGGGAGCTGCACTGGGAATCGGCCTGCAAGGAGATCAGCTAAACGTAGTTGGATCTGTATGTGCGTTATAATTAATCGATTAAAAAAAAAAAAATCGATTAATCGAACACGAAAATTTTAATCAGTAACAGCCCTAATATATATATATATAAGACACACGCACGGTCAAAAAAGTATTCAGTCCCCCACCAATTGTACAAGTTCTCCCACTTAAAAAGATGAGAGAGGCCTGTAATTGTCATCATAGGTAAACCTCAACTCATAGGCCTCGTACACACGACCGAGTTTCTCGGCAAGAACCAACAAGAAACTTGCTGGCAGAGATTTCTTGCCGAGAAATTCGTTGGTGTGTATGGTTTCTCGTCAAGAAAAGCGACTCAAATCTCGACTAGAAAATAGAGAACCTGCTCTCTATTTTCTCGTCAAGATTCTTGTCAGCCTGTTTCTCGACGAGAAAATGGTGTGTGTGTACACTTACCTGTTCGCCGGGAAGCCCGCGCATGTTCGAAATGACTGACGCATTCACGGTAGCTTCCTAGGCATAGGTAGGGTGAACCAAGATGGCGGCGACGGCATCGAATGTGACGAGCGCATGCTCGTCGTATTCGATGACGTCACCGCATTCGCTCCTTTCAAAGAACCGCGGGTTCTCTGAAAGGATCGTCTGTACACTCGGCCGGGACAAGTTTCCTGTCCAAGGATCTTGTTGAAAAAAACAACGTGTTTTTTTCTACGAGGTTCTCGGCCGTGTGTACGAGGCCTGAGAGACAAAATGTGGAAACAAATCCAGACAATCACATTCTCTGATTTGGAAAGAATTTTATTTGCAGCTTATGGTGGAAAATAAGTATTTGGTGAACATGAAAAGTTCATCTCAATACTTTGTTATAAATCCTTTGTTGGCAATGACAGAGGTGAAACGTTTTCTGTAAGTCTTCACAAGGTTGTCACACACTGTTGCTGGTATGTTGGCCCCTCCTCCATGCAGATCTCCTCTAGAGCAGTGATTGATGTTTTGGGGCTGTCGGTGGGCAACACAGACTTTCAACTCCCTCCAAAGGTTTTCTATGGGGTTGAGATCTGGAGACTGGCTAGGCCACTCCAGGACCTTGAAATGCTTCTTATGGAGCCACTCCTTCGTTGCCCGGGCGGTGTGTTTGGGATCATTGTCATGCTGAAAGACCCAGCCACGTTTCATCTTCAATGCCCTTGCTGATGGGAGGAGGTTTGCACTCAAAATCTCACGACACATGGCCCCATTCATTCTTTCATGTACACGGATCAGTCGTCCTGTTCCCTTTGCAGAGAAACAGCCCCAAAGCATAATGTTGCCACCCCCATGCTTCACAGTAGGTATGGTGTTCTTTGGTTGCAACTCAGCATTCTCTCTCCTCCAAACACGACGAGTTGTGTTTCTACCAAACAGTTTTACTTTGGTTTCATCTGACCATATGACATTCTCCCAATCCTCTTCTGGATCATCCAAATGCTCTCTAGCAAACCTCAGACGGGCCCGGACATGTACTGGCTTAAGCAGGGGGACACGTCTGGCACTGCAGGATCTGAGTCCCTGGCGGCGTAGTGTGTTACTGGTGGTAGACTTTGTTACGTTGGTCCCAGCTCTCTGCGGGTCATTCACTAGGTCCCCCCGTGTGGTTCTGGGATTTTTTCTCACCGTTCTTGTGATCATTTTGACCCCACGGGGTGAGATCTTGCGTGGAGCCCCAGATGGAGGGAGATTATCAGTGGTCTTGTATGTCTTCCATTTTCTAATTATTGCTCCCACAGTTGATTTCTTCACACCAAGCTGCTTGCCTATTGCAGATTCAGTCTTCCAGCCTGGTGCAGGTCTACAATTTTGTTTCTGGTGTCTTTCTACAGCTCTTTGGTCTTCACCATAGTGGAGTTTGGAGTGTGACTGTTTGAGGTTGTGGACAGGTGTCTTTTATACTGATAACAAGTTCAAACAGGTGCTATTAATACAGGTAATGAGTGGAGGACAGAGGAGCCTCTTAAAGAAGAAGATACAGGGCTGTGAGAGACAGAAATCCTGCTTGTTTGTAGGGGACCAAATACTTATTTTCCACCATAATTTGCAAATAAATTCTTTCCAAATCAGAGAATGTGATTGTCTGGATTTGTTTCCACATTTTGTCTCTCATAGTTGAGGTATACCTATGATGACAATTACAGGCCTCTCTCATCTTTTTACGTGGGAGAACTTGTACAATTGGTGGGGGACTGAATACTTTTTTGCCCCACTGTGTGTGTGTGTGTGTGTGTGTGTGTGTGTGTGTGTGTGTGTGTGTGTGTGTGTGTGTGTGTGGCGGAGGACAGAAGAAAGTCTCTGGTCCTTTCCATAAAATGCACAGATGTGAACTCCATCCATAGGAAACCATGTTATATGGACTGTAGTGTGTTTCTTGAAGAGTGCGTAGGTGTGAACCAGGCCTAAGAGGAGTTTTTTATTAATTTTTTTAGCTGAAAAACACATCTATCCAGCGTTTGGGTGTTTTTGAGCCTCAAGTTTTTGTGGCAGTTTTAGTTTTGCTAAAAAACGCAAATGGGGTGGTGGGGGGGAATCAAATTTTTAATGCGTCATTCTCCAGCTAACCCTACTGGCGTTTTTTTATAACATCCGGTGTGCATGAAGCCTTCAGCCTCGTACACACGATCGGATTATCCGAAGGGAATTGTGTGATGACAGGCTGTTGGCGGAAAATCCGACCGTTTGTATGCTCCATCGGACAACTGTTGTCGTATTTTCCACGGACAAATGTGGGATAGCATGCTTTAACCGCTTCAGATCCGCGCTATAGCCAAATGACGGCTACACCGCAGACCTACTTTGCCAGGAGGGCATTGATAGACGTCCTCCCGTGCTCGAGCGGCCTGCATGCCCCCTGCAGAGAGCGCGCGGCTCGCTCTATGATTAGCGAGTCTGAGATTCGCTGGATTGGAGTAAGGGGTCGATCCCGAACTTCTTACCACGTGATCAGCGGTCAGCCAATGACAGCTGATCATGTGATATAAACAGAGCCAGTAATCGGCTATTTTTTCTCCTCACGCTGATGGCGTGAGGAGAAAAAAAAAAAAGCAGATCACCAGCGGCTGTCAGAGGGACATCAGTCCCGATCAGGAAGAGCTGCCGCCAGCTCATCTGTGCCTACTTGTGCCGCCTACAAGTGCACACAGTGCCACCTATCAATGTCAGCAATCAGTGCCTCATCAACAGTGCCGCCTTATCTGTGCCCATGGGTGCCGCCTTATCTGTGCCCATGGGTGCCGCCTTATCTGTGCCCATGGGTGCCGCCTTATCTGTGCCCATGGGTGCCGCCTTATCTGTGCCCATGGGTGCCGCCTTATCTGTGCCCATGGTTGCCACCTTATCTGTGCCCATTGGGTGCCGCCTTATCAGTGCATATCAATGAAGGAGAAAAATCACCTGTTTGCAAAATTTTATAAATATGAAACAACATGATTTTCTTTTTTCAAAATTTTCGGTCTTTTTTTGTTTGTTTAGCAAAAAATAAAAACCGCAGAGGTGATGGCACCAAAAAGCTCTATTTGTGGGGAAAAAAATATAAAAATAGTCATTCAAATTGCATCGGCGCTGAAAGCTAAAAATTGGTCTGGGGAGGAGGGGGGTTTAAGTGGCCAGTATGCAAGTGGTTAAAATTGTCACCAACAATTGTGTGTTGTCGGATTATCCGAGCATGTATACAGAAGTCTGTCAGACAAAACTCCAAAGTACAAACACGCATGCTCAGAAGCAATGCTCAACATAACACAACATTAGCAGAAGTTGCCCAATGGGTGGCGCTAAAGAGTTGAAAAACCACGTAGTTTGGTGAATGTTGGCTGAAAATGTTGGGCCGTGTGTATGCAGAACAAGTTCAAGGACAACGCCCTTCAGACAAAAGTCCTACGCTTTCTCCGCAGAAAATCCGATTGTGTGTACGAGGCTTTAGTATCAGTTTGAGACGCTTCTGAGATTGTTCACAATTTATTGACCGGTGCATTCAACCCGCATTGACCTTTTTACTGATATGCTTCCAGGATTCCTTCACCTCTTGGCACTGGGTGGGGAACACAAATATGCGGCCTCTCTGCGCGTGGGCCTCAACGCCGAGCGGCCGTATATTTGCGTGCGATAGCGCTGTGCCTTGGGGACGGTCTTGGCAGTTACCAGCAGCTAACGGAAAGCTGTGATCTGGAGCTTTCTGATCATGTGACAGCCAATCCCAGCATTCTAAGCCTCTTAAAGCAGGGCTGGGCAACCTCGGCCCTCCAGCTGTGGTGAAACTACAAATCCCATCATGCCTCTGCCTCTAGGAGTCATGCCTGTGATTGTCGGGGTCTCGCAATGTCTCATAGGACTTGTAGTTTTACCACAGCAGGAGGGCCGATGTTGCCTACCCCTGTCTTAAAGGGCCGGCAGGCCCTGGCTGTATGGGCTTAAAGCGGAGTTCCAGCCTGAGGGGAAAAAATAAATAAAAGTCAACAGCTACAAATACTACAGCTGCGGACTTTTTTTTTTTTTAATATGTCCAGGGAGCCCGCAATGTCGACACCCCGAGCTGATCCGTCCATCGGCTTCGGGTGAAGGCGCCGCCATTGCAAGTAAGGGAAACTGGCAGTGAAGCCTTCGGGCGATTTTCCCAGTGTGCTTGTGCAAGTCGTGTGGCGCTTTCTGAATGGTCCCGTTGTCTTCTGGGACACACACACAGGTCCCAGAAGGCAATGGGGGGGGAGGGCGCGATAAAACCGCGGAAGTGACGTACCTCGCCAAAAAGGTACGAAAAATAATAAAAAAAAGTGAATTTGGGTTTTGAACCACATTCGATTTCCAGAACGTGAACTGGACAGGCTTGCAATGGAGTCGCTTCACAAATGTCCGGGGTGGCTGCGGTCTTTTTAAAAAAAAAAAAAAAAAAAAAGAGTCCTGGGCGCCCTTTTTTTTTTCTTTGGTCTGGTTCAGTTGCGAATTCAAGTAAAAATTTGCACCTGAACTGGTGATGTAAACGGCGCCCGACTCTGGACTGGAAACCACAGCCGGACATGAGAACCTGGCCTAAGGCTGGGGTCACACCATCTTCACATGCGGCTCACAGCAGGGGTCCGGTGCGTCCCCGTTCACCAATTTTCAGCCCAAATTTTTGGCTGGATTCGGACCTGAAATGGACCAAAAGACGCACAGGACTCCTGTGCATATTCACACCAGAGTCGTTGTGGAGATGTGTGAAACGGCTCCATAGAGAGCCAGTCAAAATCTCCTGCTATTGCGAATTGGATGTGGAGAAACCCGCACATAGTGTGAACCCGGCCTTAGACTTGTACCAGGAGAGCTGCAGTTCTCTCCCTTCCACTCTTTCTCAGCACACAGGGACAGCTGAATGATCAGAGGAGGGACAGTCCCCTTCGTTGGGGGTAAATGCAGGCAGTTCAGCCGTGTTTTTACCGCACTCCCATAAAGAGGAACTGCAGTCTGCTCACATAATTTGTAAAAAAACATCTTTGCCACTCTGAAGCTTCCCTCCAACCACTTTGCATATTATTTTATATATACTGCGATTCGCTACTTGCCAAATATGCTGCAGAAATCTCCCTCCAATGAGTCTGGCTGCATCCATTTTAACTGTGGGCAGCTGAAGCTGCTGCCTGTTAACTTCCTGGATTTACACAGAGACACACCTCCAGCTCTGCAGCTCTCATTGTTCCTCTTATGACTCAACCCCCCTCCCTTCCTGGCAAACTCTCACAAGAGAGAGCTGTGCATGATGTCATAAGCCTAGGCTAATGACCAGACAAGAAACAGGAAGTGGGCTGTATAAAGTTAAAACAACAAGTAGGGCAGAAGATTTAATAGATGGAAAGAATGACTGAAGTTCTGCTTTAAGCAGCAAAGTCAGCCAGACCCGGGGTGTACTCATGCCATGATGCGTTGCTTCACAGCCATAACAAAAGTTATCCCCCCCCCCTCCATCTGTCTCCATTTAACGGGAAGTACCACCAACAAATGCAACCCATTCAACAGAACAGGGCCACAAGGGCCCCACAACTACAACTGCATATACAGAGCTATGTGCATGTCATTTACTGGGCTAAAACCAGAACATGTCGCCTCCTCACCGCCTGTGAAAAGCAATCCAACGTGGATCATTTTTCAAGGGTATAGCAATAACAGCCGCATGCCTAAATGTAGCCTTCCCCCGTCTGCTCATATGGAACCGCCAACAAGTGCACTGCTATTGCTGGGCTCTCCATTATAAGCCAAGCACATTTATTGAAGTGGTTCTATACCCTCACATAGCACTTTTCCCTACAGGTAAGTCTATAATGAGTCTTCCCTGTAGGTACTGGAAATATCTCCTAAATCTGCACGGTTAAAGAGATATTTACCATATACGCTTGTGCCGATGTCATCGGCACATGCGCACTAAAGAGTGCCGTTTTCTATAGGGCCCGTGACGTCGGCTCCCACACGCATGCATGACGTAATGCTACTATGTATAGTCACAGAGTCGGAGTCCATGCCCCTCCCCCCCCCCGGAAGAAAGAGCGGTGAAGATGAAAGCGGGGACATTGCGGGCTTCGTTTGCAGGTAAGTGGCACATAATGAATAAAAAGCGAAAAACTTCCACGCCAACAAATAAAAATAATTACCGTATATACTCGAGTATAAGGAGAGTTTTTCGGCACTTTTTTTGTGTGCTTAAAATGCCCCCCTCGGCTTATACTTGAGTCACCTTTTTGCGCCTGATCTCCCGGATTTTGGGAAGCCGGTACTGGCTGGCCGTAGGTCCCCAGGACCCCAAACTTGGCACACATGTAGCCCCACTCTTCCTCTACAAGTGTGCAACGTTTGTTGTCCGGGGGACCTACGGCCGGGGAGCACAGATTTTTTTTTTTTTCAAAGTCGGGCACCCCTTCCATAGACTCCCATGTTAAACAACAGTCTAGTCATGGGCACAGTGAGGCATGCAGATGGTCACCCTAGGCTTATACTCGAGTCAATACATTTTCCCAGTTTTTTGTGGTAAAATTAGGTGCCTCGGCTTATATTCGGGTCGGCTTATACTCGAGTATATACGGTATATATTAAGTGAAATTACTAATAAGCTGCTCCCCTAAAAAGATGAAGTGGATGTCTTCTATGTGAATAATTTGAAGCGTGTGGTAGGGGGCGCTGCTGATTGTACAATAATAATAGCAAAAGAATTATATAAAAGAACAACAGTGATATAAAATCAATAGTGACATTGAAAAAATATTAGTATTGATCTCTATGAATACTGGAAAATGGTCGTATTCAGATATGTTCCCTGAACAGTCCGACTTCCCAAATTCCAATAAATAAAGTCCCAACTTGATTGAATGAAACAAATGTAATGTCTCAATCCAGTGCAAAAAAAATCACCAAAAACAAATTTTTGCTGAGAGAGATGAAATCTTCAAGAGTGCAATCTGAGTCCTTCACCAAAAGACAATCAAACTGGCGACACCCAAAGTGCTCAGGTAAAGTGATGAGCTTACCAGAATGTGTGGACCTCTTTAATTAAAAAGAAAGTCCCACTCGCTTACGCAGAATCGTGCCTGTGTTCTGCCAAGCTGGTTCCGCCTATCGATATGGTTCCAAGCTGGACTGCGCAGGCGCAATCTGAGGCGACGGAATTCTCTGAGCGTGAACAGCTGTTTGGCAGCTGTAGACGCGCTCGCTCCCGATGCTAGGGGAACCAGCTCGACAAGAAAGTGGCGGGGGCGGAGACTGGGACACGCCGCTTTATAGGGCAGCATTAAACAAGTTGATGACACGCCGCTCTGTACAGCAAGGGGCAGATGAGTGAGTGTGCGCTCCCTGCAATGTTAGATGGCAAGCGTAGAGATTTATATGTACAACACTTGCGCCCGCTCATGAACATTAAAAAAAAAATACAGAGCGGCGTGTCACCCGGCCATCAACTTGTTTAATGCCGCCCTAGAGAGCGGAGTGTCACAGTCTCCGCCCCCACCGCTTTCTGCGCAGCGTGTATCCTCGGGAGCGAGCGCGTCTACAGCTGACGAACAGCTGTAGATGTTCGTAGATTTCCGTGTGTTCCGAGTGGGCATGCGCAGTCGAGCTCGGAACCATATCGATAGGGGAACTAGGTCGACAAGACACCTGCACACATACGATAGACAGGATGGAATGTAATCCCTCTCTCCTCCAATATCAAGGATAGGACATGGAATATAAATGAAAGACTTCCATAGTGCAACCCATTTATTTAAAAAAACCTGAATAAAACAAATAGCCGAATGGCTGCTTACATTAAGAAGTGCCCATCCCGGCACTGGGGCTGCAGGCTTATACGAGAAACTCGGGCTGGTCCACCTCCGTGGCGGCGTGCGTTCCGGCACCTGCTAGCTCAGATCCAGAGGGGCCGGATGGGACGTTGATGCATGGATCACGTGACCAGGCTCGCCGCCGACGTACGTTTCGTTTGGATTAACGTCTTCAGGGGGCATCACATGCGATGCATGATACTAGCCCATTATGCCTTTACTTTGCAGGGAAATAAAGAGGGGGTTACTAAGGAGGGAGGTTACACCTATCGGGGTTTACTTCCTCTTTAAATATAAAAGAAATGGGCTGTGGGGCTTTCAGTGAGACATGGATAGGTTTTGGACATTGTCTAGGATAACAAGGGTAGGTTACCGGTCACAGTCCCTTCAGGGAAATCTCTGTGGCCATAGGGAATTGCTATGTAATCAATCCAAAAAATGAAAGTCAATGAGTAGATGTGAAATTCAAAATGTATTCTGTATCATAATATATCATACAAAGATCATGCAGACAAAGGCATAATTCTTCACCGGAGAAATTACCGTTTAACATTGGAGTCTATGGAAGGGGTGGCCGGATTTGAAAAATCGGTGCTCCCCAGCCGTAGATCCCCTGGACAACAAACTTTGCACACGTGTAGAGGAAGAGTGGGGCTACATGTGCGCCAAGTTTGGGGTCCGGGGGACCTACGGCTGGCAAGGATCAGGCGCACAAAGTTGAAGATGGACACAGACTTGTGTATAAGCCGAGGGGGGCATTTTCAGCACAAAAAAATGTGCTGAAAACCTCGGCTTATACTCGAGTATATACGGTAAATTAAAGAATATGAAAACCCTCACCCAAATTATTCTTTTTTTTTTTTTTATTAATAGGTGATCATATTTTCTCTGTTCTCAGCTGCATTAGAGCTGGGGGAGGAGAAACCGCAGAGCACTGATCTTCCCAGTGATGTGCTGACACACCCCTGCACAGCTTAAGTCTGATCATTGAAGGAGAGCAGGCCGAGCTCCCAGCACAGCTAGGGAACTGACCATGCTTGCTGTGCTTTCCTGCCTAGTGTAGTCAGTTTTTAATAGGAAAGCAGAGGGACTGGCAGGAACACCTTTGTGTTCCCACCAGGAAGCAATACAAAGAGAACGGGATACTTTCTCACAGGGTGGATTTGATTTAAATCATTATTAAAAAGGCTTGATTTAAATCCACCTGATTTGAATCATAATTTTTAAAGAGCACCTGTCGTCTCTGACCCGCTGTTGACTCCTCCTCTGACCCGCTGTTGACTCCTCCTCTGACCCGCTGTTGACTCCTCCTCTGACCCGCTGTTGACTCACCGACAGCCCCATTCACATTAATGGGACGGCTGGTGATGCGGCAGTGACTCAACAAGGTGAGGGACGTGGCGACAGCAGGTGATTGGATGCCCGCTAACAGGCACTGCCATGATGGATCTGATAGGACAGGTGCTCTTTAAATGTAAGGACCTATTCTTGCTGGAAGTTAGATACTTTAATGTTTGCAAACAAAATGAAGGTTTCCTATTTACAATAATAAGCTGTCAGGTTAGTAAAACGGCGATATCAGAATTGATTCAATCATACAGTTTGTAGTGTACACAGATTTGCAAAACAATGGGATAAAGTAATATTCCTGAACTTTTGTTTTATCTCATGATTACTGTGACATTGTGTGAATGCATCAATGCAGAGCGTGTTATCTCAGCTTGGATTCATTGAATAAGTTTACCAAAAATGTAAATATTGCAGAATATACAGCCTCATGCTACATAACTAAGCTCCATTTCATGCTGTATAAACTAAGTTATTAGTTTTCTATTTAAGATAAATTATCTTTTTAGATAGATTTTTGCTCCAAACGCATTTTATTAAAATAAATTTGATAAAAATCTAAACTTTTTTTATTTTTATTTTTTTATATCCACCCTGCTTCCATATAGAAGTACTGTACACGGTACAGCAGCCACATATCAGGAATATGACGTGTTGGGGTAACTTTATTCTTTATTCTTTTTCTTCTTCCAGGAATCATGGAAAAACAGCTCCACCTGGGTCGATTGCCCCCTCGACCACCCATGCCCGCGGGTCTGCAGTCTGGATCCAAAATGAGAATGGGGTATGTTGTCTCCTTTGTGTCTGTGAGGGAGGGGGAACTAGGAAGATGCAATTGTTTTCTCTCCTCTGCAAATGTTTATGGAGAATAAAATAGAACAATCAATTCTTATATAAAGGGATGTGCTGAAAGCTTTAAATTTAAAGAGTAACTCCACTTTCCCCTCTGGGGGATCTCTGCACATTGCAAGGATTAGAACACATTTTGTTGCCGGTTTCTACCTTTTTTGTTATTCTGAAGAAATAGTTCTTGATCTGTGTGTCCCATGTGCAAAGTGAATCTGTATGGGGAGTGATTTTATAATTATCAATCGCCTGCTGCACCTGCAAGACTCTGAGGAAAGTGGCAGGGTCTGCATCCCTTTAGACGTGATTTCCCTTTTGGAAGGATCTCACCAAAAGTGACGTGGATGCTCAAAATCTGACTTGTATCTTAGTGCAGATTTCTGGGAAAATCAGTGAGCCAATCACACAAGCCGGAAATGACGTCTCTGGGGGGCGCTCTGTATGCAGAACCCCTTCCCAGGTTGCCATATTGCATTGCCTTTTACAGAAAATGATAGAGCTGCAGATTGGAAAGGATTGTACATTTTTATTAACATACAATTGCGACTCAAGTCGTATTATAATTGTATACGCTATATTTATTTTTTTTTTTTTTTTTTTTTTATCTGTTCATTTTTCTTCCCACTAAAGTGGAGTTAAGTGTCGGTTCACACTACCGCGACTTGGGATCCGACTTGTGTCGCCCGACATGAGAAATGACATGTTAGTCAATGAGAGCCGTCTTAATGTACACTACTGAAGTCGCTCCGACTTCAGAAAAGGTTCCTGTACTACTTCAAGGCGACTCCTAGGCGACTTGTACCCATTGATTTCAATGGAAGTCGCCTCCAAGTCGGATCCCCCGTCTTAACTGAAGCAACTTTCCAGGAAGTGAAAATTGTTTTCTAGGGCAAACCCCCTCCCTCCCCCTCCCTCCCACAGAGCTGATTATTCTGTGATTGGCCACTGGCAAAGTCGCCTGTCCTGGAGGCGACTTGAAGTCGTGTTGTAAGTCGCTCCAAGTAGCGCTGAAGTCGCGCTGAAGTCGTCTCCAAGTTGCCTTGAAAAGTCGCGCTGGAAGTCGTGTTGCCCCAGTGTGAACCAGGACTTACCCTTTTAAATGAACCAAGAAAGAGATGTCTGGATATTTCATCTCTTGGCCAGTTAAAGCAGAGCTACTGTATGATCATATATAAGATCTATATCCTTTTTTTTTTATTCTTTTAGGACCGGTTTCACACCATAGATGTGCAGTCCAGATGCTTTTCTGCATGTGCGTTTTTTACGCTTTTTTTTATGTGTTGCAGTCCAGTTCACATCACATGCATTCCAGTGCGTTTTTATTTTTTTATTTTTTTATGCATCAAAAACGCATGGAAAGTAGGTTATATGGTTTTCAATAAGTTCACATCAGTGCTTGCAGTTCCGGTTCAAGAAAAAAAAAAAAATAGAACATGCTGCGTTCCAGTGCATCAAAAACGCACCAAAACACACAAAAAATGCACTGGAACACACACACACACACACACACACACACGTCCTTTAAAGTTAAGAAAAAAAGAGGGGGAAAAACGCACTGGACTGCATCAAAAATGCACTGAAACGCGTTAAAATCGTGCATTCAGTAAAGTATCTGTAACGCATCCGGACTGCGTTTCTATGGTGTGAACTGACCCTAAATAAGGACAGGTGTGTTCCAGTGCATTTTTGGTGTGTTCCGGTGTGTTTTTGATGCATTTTACAGCATTTCAGTACAGTCCAGTGCAGGAAAAATGCAGCATGCCATTGAAAACCATATAACCGACCCCTGGCCTTGGCCGGAAGGTTATTGTTGTTTGACTGCTCATGCTACAAAACCTGTTTTCATCATATCCCCTGCGTGCGATTATTACAACTAATTTTTATTTATTTTTTATTGGAACTGGAACTGCAAGTAGTGGTGTAAACGATGCCATTGAAAACCATATAACCTTCTTTCCATGCAATTTTGATGCAGAAAAAAAACGCACTGGACTGTATGTGGTGTTAACTGGCCCTTAATCAAAGTAACTATCGCACAGTTCCGCTATTCAATGGCACTGCTAATTATTTCGGTAGTCCCCCTCAGCAAAAATAGTTCCCTCCCAGCAACAATAGCCCCCCCCCAATGAGACAATGATGTTCCTTCCCCATAAACAATAGTGTTCCCCCCCCCCTCTTCCAGCAACAGTAGTGTTGGCCTCCCGCTCCCAGCAATAGTAGTGTTCCCTGCCACACAGACATCCCCCCCCTTCCAGCAACAATAGCCCCCCCCCCCAATGAGACAACGATGTTCCTTCCCCATAAACAATAGTGTTCCCCCCCCCCCTCTTCCAGCAACAGTAGTGTTGGCCTCCCGCTCCCAGCAATAGTAGTGTTCCCTGCCACACAGACATCCCCCCCCCTTCCAGCAACAATAGCCCCCCCCCCCCCAATGAGACAACGATGTTCCTTCCCCATAAACAATAGTGTTCCCCCCCCCCTCTTCCAGCAACAGTAGTGTTGGCCTCCCGCTCCCAGCAATAGTAGTGTTCCCTGCCACACAGACATCCCCCCCCCTTCCAGCAACAATAGCCCCCCCCCCCCAATGAGACAACGATGTTCCTTCCCCATAAACAATAGTGTTCCCCCCCCCCCTCTTCCAGCAACAGTAGTGTTGGCCTCCCACTCCCAGCAATAGTAGTGTTCCCTGCCACACAGACAACCCCCTCCCCCAAAGATAGTCTCCCCCCCCCCCCTCCAGCAACAATAGTTTCTCCCCCCCCCCCCAGCAACTACAGTTATCACATCATCAATAGACCCCCCCCCCCTTCCACACCAGCCGGTACTAGTAAGACCCCCCTCCCTATACAATTGCCCCTTCCACGGCAACATTAGATCCCCCAAAGCGAAAACAGACCTTCCTAGCAACAATAGATCCTCCTGCACTCCATGTAGTGCTGGAAGAGCCAAAACTGCAACCCCCACATTCCCACTGAGAAAAGTCTCTGCAGGGAGCTTTATATGATAGATTGTGGAAGGGAGGGTGATTTATGGGCGATTACATTTTTTACACTGCCTGCTTAGATAAGAGGTGTGGTTTTTTTTGTTTTTTTTTTCCCCCCATATTCTGTTCTTTCTTGTCTCCTTTCTTCTTCCTTCCTTTTTCTCTCTCCCAATAACTTTTTCTATATTTTCAGACCTGAAAGAAGGGACTTCTCCCCCGTGCCCTGGAGTCAGTATTTTGAATCCATGGAAGACGTGGTGGTGGAAAGTGAGACTGGGAAAGACGTATCCTTTTCTGGAACCATCTCTGATAAGCTCATGTTCAACAAGAGCAAGTATGTTAAAGTGGTGTAAACCCTTCCGTATACCTAGTGACAGGCCTCCGGTGATACACAGAGATGAAACAAATGATCTTATTTAAGTTGTATCTGTTTATCTGCCGTCTTCTCTACATCCCTTCAAAGTGCTGAATTCATAAAGCTTGTCTGAGCTGTCAGAAAAAAGGGGGCAGTGAGCCAAAGTTGCACTTTGCAGAGCTCAACTCAGTGTTCACACAGGAACAGAGCTGAGGCTGTCAATCAGCTGGTGAACTTCAAAGAAGTAACTTGTGCAGATAGCAGAGGAAGGAAGCAGCAGACAGAAATGACACTTGGTGCTCTGGAGTGAGATAAGTAGGCACTATAGAGGGATATGCTTCGTTCATATTTCATGTCTGAGGTTTACAACCGCTTTAAGATGGGACCTCAAGCATTGGTGTTCCTTACAATGTCATCCAAGAAAAAAGCCCTCCCCCTCCCCCCATCTGACTTCTCGCTCCCACCTCTGGTTGATGTGCCGTGCTGGAGCTCATCCTCACCCCCTCAGCCAATATATTTTCAAAAGAAAGCAGCAGCACCACATTTTATCCTGGGATTTTATTACCAATGTACTTTATTGATCCATGTCCTTGCAGACACACCCTGTCTGGATCTTCTCTTACTGACATATTTCACCTAGCAAATGAACTTAAAGGGGTTGTAAAGGTTCATGTTTTTTCACCTTAATGCATTCTATGCATTAAAGTGAAAAAACATTCGGCGATTGCAGGCCCCCCTGTTTACTTACCTGAGCCCTCAAGTCCCGCGTCAAGAACGCGCTTGATGTTGGCCCGGTCTTCTCGGCTGTTCTCGGCTCTTCATTGGATAGATTGATAGCAGCGCAGCCATTGGCTCGTGCTGCTGTCAATCAACTCCAATGACGTGAGGGCCGGGGCCGAGTCCTGTAGTCGGCGGCTTATGGATGCCGGATACAGGACTCGGGAGTGTGCCCGTAAGCTAACTCCCTTGCGGGGAGAAGCTGAGACAGCCACTGAGGGACCCCAGAAGATGAGGATCGGGGCCACTCTGTGCAAAACGAGCTGCACAGTGGAGGTAAGTATAACAACATGTTTGTTTGTTTTTTTTTGTTTTTTTAAAGTGAGGCTTTACAACCACTTTTAAAGGATAAGTGCACTTTAAAACAAAGCGTACTTATGTTTCTCTTACCATCCATGGACTGACACGGTGTCTCTTTACACTTTACACGTGGTTTATGTCCCTGCTTGCAGGAGAAGACCTAGGCAGAATGTGAGATGTTATACATACATTCTAAAAGCCAGAGCTGAACAGCCCCACCCAGGGGGCGGTCCCTCCGGACATAACCCTTCCACTACAGTTAGCAGACTTCAGTTTTTTTCTGCCTAGCAGAAGGAGAAGACGTGGCTCTCTCAGGAGCCAGTCTCCTGACCTATTTTTTTCTTTCTCGTACATCACGGGACACAGAGCGACATAGTCATTACTAATGGGTTATATAGATACCGTCAGGTGCTGGCACTGGCAACTTCCAAAACCGGAAGTACCCTCCCCTATATAAGCCCCTCCCATCCGGGAGCACCTCAGTTTTTTGCCAGTGTCTAAGGTGTTGGCCAAGAAGTAACATGTGTTTTTCACTGAGCTTGCGTACAGGTTCTTTTGGGCCTCAGTAAGCTATTCCGGATCCGACCAAAAAAGCTTCATAGCTAAACGGTCGGTACCCGGGCCTTGCAGAGAAGAGCAAGGTTTTGCCTGTAATGCTTCTCTTAGGAGAGCTGGACCCTGGGATCCAGAGCTCTGGTCATACCCACGACCAAGATGTTTTCTGTGCAGGGTGCTATACAGGTCCAGGGGAGTGGAATCCTTGGGAACCCGGTCCCTGAAGGTTTGATTACAATGCCTGCCGTGATAGGTGAAGTTTGGGCTTTTGTGGACCAAACAAAGTCCTGCGGCGGGGAACAGGTAAGTGGGGGCCCCCAGGAACTTGGTTCTATTGGGGGACCCCCAAGCCTAATTTGTCTTTCTGTCTGTTACCTAACGGTATTCCCGCTGATATCTGTGCATGCCTGTAACTACTAAAAAAATGTAATAATTTTAATAGTGGTCAAGAAAAAAAAAAAATATATATATATATATATTTAATATATTAGACTGCGGTACCTGTGTTTATCCACTAGAGGCCGCTGTGGAACGTTTCTTGTCATGTGGACTAGTTTCTTTTTCAGAGCAAGTCCAGGCAGATGGTGAGTTCTCTTGTGGGAAACTGCTTCCTCTGCCATGTTGCAATGCTCGTCCATCCCCCGGCCTGCGGCAAAGAGGGGCCCTGGCTCTTGTCCCTAGTTTCCCTTTTCGAAATTAGCGCCAAAGGCGCACGTGGCCGCGCGCGTGCGCGTGCACGCGCCTCTATATATAGAGGTGAGCCGGGAAAGGGGGCGGAGCCTGGGGGATGACGCTCTGTGCGCGCCGCAGCGCTTCTGCGCATGTGCGGGCGTCCCAGCATGTTTTAAAAAAACACAATTATGTGTTGTGAGCTGGCTATGGAGTGCAGAGACAGAGCTGGCAACATTTAAAAAAAGGCATACAGCAAGCGGTTGATGCAGGCATCCCCATAGAAAGGCATATTAGTAGACACCAACTGTGATATAGCAGCAATTGTGCTAGACTATTCTCAGTAAAAGGGGTGTATTACGGCTGGAATACCTTAGCTTTAGGCTTAGGAATATGCCGTCCAGAAGCTCCGGAACTGAATCTTCCAGGAAGCGAAGGGGGTCTCATCGGGCTCTGAGGATCTTGGGCATGCTTCTGCTGCACCAGTCTCCCCTGAAGTTCAGAGGTAAGTGACCATAGAGACCCCGCAGGGGTACTTGGTACTGTGGCTGTCCTCAGTTCACCTGCTCCTGTGTATGTAACAGAGGAGGTTTTTTCCTCAGCTCTGGGAGGATTAGAGAGAGATTGTCAACATTGATCGCTGCCTCCCTGTCAGGGAAAGCACGCCCGATCTCCGTCTCCGTGTAGCAGAGCAACAGTCCCATACAGGGATCGACCTGCCTGAAGGGGATCAGGATGAGGTTGATTCTGTTATAGAGGAATCAACAGTGGGGGAACCTTTTCTCAGCATCTCAAGCTGAAAGATTATGGGTTCAGTCTCTGACTAACATGGTCCGATCAGCATTTAAAAATGCACCTTGCGGAACCATCAACCACTACTGTATCCTCGTTGGGGTCGCTAGAAGCCCTCAGACTGTCTGTTCTTTTCCACTTCACCCTTTACTGAAAGGGCTTATTTACCAGGATTGGGAACATCCTGAGAAAATATTTATTCCCCCAAGAGATTTCCGGTGGTCTATCCCATGGAGGATAAGTTCATCAAAAAATGGAAGGTCCCTACAGTGGACGCAGCCATCTCTTGTGTGTATAAATCACTGACATGTTCAGTGGATAATGTGCAAATGTTCAAGAACCCAATAGATAAAAGATTGGAGTCCTTATGAAAGTCTGCTTCTTTTTACAGCAAGCTTGGTGACACAACCAGCAGTAGCAGCTATTGGGGTCTGCTAAGCAGGGAAGGATCAGTTGAAACAGGTCTTGAGGGACTTGACAGATCAGCAGGCCCTTGCCCTAGCTGATCTACCTAGAGCCTTAGGCTTTGCGGTTGATGCCATAAAGGATTCAGTCCATCAGGCCTCCCGCCTTACACTGTCTATAGTACATACGCGCAGGCTTCTATGGCTCAAAAAACTGGTCTGCTGAAGCTCCCTGTAAAGAATGGCTGGTTAGCGTCCCATTTCATGGTGAACGCTCATTCAGGGAAAACCTGGACAAATATATCCAGAAAATTTTCAGCGGTAAAAATACGCTCTTGCCGGTTAAAAACAGAGTTAGAGGTCCCTCTTTAAGAGGCCTGCTTCTCCAGTCCCTAGGACATCGGCTGTGTAACAGTTCCGACGGCCTCCTCGGTCAATTCCCGGGGGTAAAAAACAGGGACAATCGCAGGGTAATGAGAAACCCTGGGTCAGGGGAGGTACAAAACCTCCCCCAAAGTTAAATTCATTGAAGGGTTGCCCCCACTCAGTCGGGTGGGGGGAGGACTCCAGTTGTTCGCAAGAGACCTGGCGGGACACGATCAAAACAGATAGGTGCTCTCCGCAGTATGTTTGGGATACAGTTTGGAGTTAAAAGACTCTCCTCCTTCCCATTTTTGAGGTCAAACGTGCCAAGGGATCCCCGGAAGAGAGAGTCCCTCCTGTTGGCACTAGAACAACTATTGCTCCAAGGAGTAATATTATGGAGGTTCCCCTGGAAGAATGAGGGTTCGGGTTTTACTCAAACCTCTTTACAGTCCCGAAGCAAACGCGGACGGGAGGCCCATATTAATTCTAAAAGGGCTATACAAATTCCTGTATGTCAGGACTTTCCGATGGAGTCGATCCGATCGGTGGCCGCTGCCCTACAAAGGGAGGATTGGGTAGCCGCGATCGACATCAAAGATGCTTATTTGCACATTCCCATCTTTCCAGTCCACCAAAAAATTGCTACGCTTTGCAGTAGAAGGGCGCCATTTTCAGTTCAGAGCCTTACCCTTCGGTTTGGCCACAGCACCACGAGTGTTTACAAAAATTCTGGCCCTTTATTGGCCAATCTAAGAACACAAGGTGTAACGATAATGGCATATCTAGACGACTTGTTGCTGATAGACCACTCAGTGAAAAAACTAGACGTGGTCGTTCACAAGACAATCAAGTATCTGGAATCTCACGGTTGGATTATCAACCGAGACAAGTCAGCCCTAAAAACCAGTCAAAAGTCTGGAATACTTGGGGCTAAGGTTGGATTCAGGCCAGAGAAAAATATTCTTGCCTCGAGGAAAGGTGTTGTCTTTGAAAGATTTGATCCACTTAGTGGGTACAAAAAAGACAGCCGTCCATACGCCTGTGCATGAGGCTGCTGGGAAAAATGGTGGCATCATTCGAAACAGTACCCTACGGTCAATTCCATTCAAGGAATTTGCAAGGGGCCATACTGTCAGCCTGGAACAAAAAAGTTCAGGCCCTAGCAGACAATGCCACAGCAGTGGCATATATCAATTATCAGGGGGGCACCAGGAGTCGTGCAGCCCAGAGGGAAGTAAATTACATCCTGAAATGGGCAGAAAGATATGTCCCAGCCATATCTGCGGTATTCATTCCAGGAGTGGAGAATTGGAAGGCGGACTTTTTAAGTCGCCAGCAATTATGCCCAGAGGAAGGGTCCCTTCACCCCGAGGTTTTCTGGACAATATGTCAGCGGTGGGGAACATCGGATGTAGATCTAGCATCCAGATTCAACGCAAAGGTGGACAGGTTTGTCTCTCGGACAAGGGATCCCCTAGCTTGCGGCTAGGATGCCCTAGTGTTCCCTTGGGATCAGTTCAAGCTGATATATGCATTCACACCGCCACAATGGTTACCTCGATTACTCCGCAGAATCAGGGTAGAAAAGAAACCAGTGATTCTGGTGGCTCCAGCGTGGCCCCGAAGAGCGTGGTACGCGGAGATTGTAAAATGTCAGTGGGGAGTCCTTGGACTCTCCCACGTCGTCCGGACCTGCTTTCGCAAGGACCGATATACCACCCTTCCTTACCAGCCCTAGGTTTGACGGCCTGGCTATTGAAGCCCACATTCTAAAAAAGAGAGGGCTCTCTAATTCTGTGGTATCTACCATGATCAATGCCAGGAAGCCGGTATCCAGGCAGATCTACTATAGAATCTGGAAGGCGTACATCGCCTGGTGTGAGGCCAAGAAATGGCATCCACGTAAATACGTAATAGGTAGGATTCTGGACTTCCTACAATGGGCTGTAGATAGGAAGCTTGCCTTGAGTACTATCAAGGGTCAGATTTCGGCCTTGTCAATATTTTTTCAAAGGCCCTTGGCTTCGCATTCACTAGTCAAAGCCTTTATACAAGGAGTGATGCGTATTAGTCCTCCGGTTAATATTCCCATATGTCCATGGGATCTAAACTTGGTTCTGTCGGTTCTACAGAAACAACCATTTGAACCATTACAGCATATTTCCTTGGTGCTTCTCACCAGGAAATAGATTTTTCTAGTAGCCATTTGTTCGGCTAAAAGAGTGTCGGAATTAGCAGCTATGTCCTGTAAGGAGCCATATCTGGTTATCCATAAGGATAGAGTAGTGTTACGCCCTCATCCAGCCTTTCTTCCTAAGGTGGTATCGAGGTTTCATTTGAACCAAGATGTGGTTCTTCCTTCTTTTGTCCCGAAACCTACTTCGGTAGAGGAAAAGTTATTGCATTCTTTGGATGTAGTAAGAGCAGTTAAAGCTTATCTAAAAGCCACTGCTCAGATTCGCAGAACGGATACTTTGTTTATTCTGCCGGAAGGCCCCAGAAAGGGTCAGGCAGCGTCAAAATCTACTTTAGCCAAGTGGATTCGACAGGTCATAATACAAGCCTATGGCTTGAGAAGGAGACCGCCTCCGTTCAAAGTTAGAGCGCACTCCACGAGAGCAGTTGGAACTTCATGGGCAGTGCATCACCAGGCCTCCCTGGCTCAAATCTGTAAGGCCGCAACATGGTCTTCAGTACACACGTTTACTAGGTTCTACCAGGTGGACGTTAGAAGTCAGGAGGATGTCGCCTTTGGGCGCAGTGTGTTGCAGGCCGCAAAAGATCCTCATGTCTGATAGCGCTCAGCTTATGTATGGTGTATCCCCCCCCCTCGTTGGGCATTGCTTTAGGACATCCCATTAGTAATGACTATGTCGCTCTGTGTCCCGTGATGTACGAGAAAGAAAATAGGATTTTTATAACAGCTTACCTGTAAAATCCTTTTCTTGGAGTACATCACGGGACACAGAGCTCCCGCCCCTCTTTAGGGACACTTATTGCTTTGCTACAAAACTGAGGTGCTCCCGGATGGGAGGGGCTTATATAGGGGAGGGTACTTCCGGTTTTGGAAGTTGCCAGTGCCAGCACCTGACGGTATCTATATAACCCATTAGTAATGACTATGTCGCTCTGTGTCCCGTGATGTACTCCAAGAAAAGGATTTTACAGGTAAGCTGTTATAAAAATCCTATTATTCCTTTTCTGGAATTCTTTTTTATTTTATTTTTGAGAATTTTCTATCAACTGTCGGCTGGGCAACAGGTTGGGTGCAAGATATCCTCGTAGTCTTCCCTGTCCGACCATCGAGCGTGCTGATCCTCGCCTTGTGTGCGTGAGACTCAGTTCACGACAGGCCCCATGACTCCAGGGGTGGCCGGGTTTGCTTTCATGCTCCCACGGTCCTCTCAAGACTGAACAGTTCCTGACTGACTGTATCTTTCACGGTGGACCGGGCCGACAGCTACTCAGTACTGCACTGTGATAGTCCTGTCAGAAACACACCAGTGGGTCCCTCAGGGGACGGGTAAGTAGTCTCTCCTGCCTGCAGGTGAGTACAAAAGGCTGTGTGTTTCTCTGTGGGGGATTTTCCCTGTCTCCCCCTGTATTTCATTGTCACTCTCTGTCACCATTGCTGGCGCTGTGCTGTGTGGGGTGCCTGGGGGTCACACTGTTCTTGGAGGGGCTAATGCTGGTCTGCAGATATGCCTGGGGCCTTTTTTTGTGTGTTTTGGGGCCTGAGCGCCGAGTGGCGCTGTGTGTGTGCTGTTTTTTTTTCACTTTTGCTGAGTCATGGCGGCCATCTTGCCGCGGATCGCCTCAGTGAAGTGCGGCGGCCATTTTCTTGTAGCCCGCGGGCTCTTCAGCACTAGTTTTGGCCTCTAGCGCTGCTGTAACAGCGCGAATCTCCTCACAGCTCACCAGCGCTGGCACAGCGCGGTACAGACAGCGGAACTGAGCGGTCCCTGGTCCGGTTTGGTGAGTCCCCTGGGCGCCCCCTCCTCAGTCAGCACAGCCTGTGGGTGGACTTTTTATCTGAGGAGTCTCAGAGGGGGGCAATATGGAGTCTCTGTCACCAGCTTCCCCTAAATGTCAGTGGACAACAGGCAGTGCTTCAGCACCTGCGGTCCCTAGGGACCAGTTGTGGGCAGTCCTGGAATCATTTCTGACCAGGATGGGAGCTGTGTGCAAGCGCAAGGGAGCAAAAAAGCGCCCTCTCCCCACTTTACTTCATGAGGGCAGTGCGCTGATTCAGATATGGGCCTAGCCACTACCGCTCAGGACCCTAGTTCTGAATGTATTGGATGGTTTTGAACAGGACATTCCTTATGAGGAAAACTCCAGTTCTGAGTCAGTAAATGACAGGGCGCTTGTTAGTGTACTCATGACTGCGGTGAGGGACACTCTCAAGCTAAAATGCTGCGGATGCAGAACCTCAGGCGGATACAGTCTCCTTTGGTTCTTTTAAGGCCAGGCCTTCTAAAGAGGTTTTTCCATATGTACTTTCTTTGACCAGCTTATTGATAAGGTCTGGGAAAAGCCGCAGAAGAATTTTTTTTATGGTCCCGCGGCGTTTGTCTATCAGATACCCCTTGAAGATGCCCTACTTAAAAAGTGGGCTTCTCCCCCAGGGTCGACCCTCCAGTCGCCCGGTTGAACAAGGCCATCACTCTCCCGATGGAGGGGACTCCTGCATTTGAGGACCCCACTGACAGGAGGTCAGAAGTGGTGAGCAGAGCCATGTTTGCCTTGTTGGGATCCGCCCTACGGCCTGTGGTAGCGGCGACCCTTGTGTCTTAAACACTTACAGGTTGGGCAAAAATGTTGCACCTAGCTGTACAGGAGCATAATCTTCCTCCAGACACAGTTGCTTTGGCCCACCAACTGGTTCAGGGCCTGGTTTATGAGTGCGACGCCACGTTGGACGCGGCCCCTTTAATATCCAGGGCCTCTGTCTCGGCGGTGGTATTGCGTCGTCTTATCTGGTTGAAGTGCTGGTCTGCTGACCTAGCCTTAGGAAGCTCCTGACGGATCTACCATTTAACCACTTAACGACCGCTCACTGTATATATACGTCGGCAGAATGGCACCGACAGGCACAATCACATAGAGTGTACGTGATCGCCTTTGTACAGTTGGGGGGGTCCGATCGGACCCCCCTCCTATACAGTGAGCGGCCGTTTATCATGGGGAGCGATCAGAGATGAGGGGGTGACCATTGGATTTCGGCCACCCCCTCGCGATCGCTCCCGGCGAATGAAAATGCTTCCTCCGCCATGTGATGTAAACACAGGCAGGAGGAAGTGATGTCATCTCCCTCGCGGCTGTCTTTTCGATTCCGGCGCCGAGGAGAGAAGAAGCAGGTTAGTGCATCAACAGTCCACTGACACATAGGTACACATAGGCACACATTTCACCCCCCAGTCACCCCCAGGTCACCCCCCAGCCCCCAATCACAGTGTCACTGATTGCAGTGATCATTTATTTTACTGATCACTGCATTTAGTGTCATCTGTGATAGTAAAAAGTTGCAGGGCAGTTAGGATTAGGCCCCTTTAGGTCCAGGGTAGATCCCTAACCCCCCCTAATAAAGGTTTAACCCCTTGATCGCCCCCAGGTAACCCTTTCACCCCCTAACGCCAGCGTCACTAAGCGATCGTATTTTCGATCGCTGTATTTAGTGCCGTGGTGCCCTAGATAGCCAGTTATTTATTTTTAGTTTCGCCGCAGGTTTTTAGAGCGTCAGGTACCCCCATATATTATTTTAACCCCCTGATTGCCCCTAGAGTTAACCCTTTCACCAGTGATCACCGTATAAGCGTCACTGGTGACACTGGTTACCCAGTTAGTTATTTAGGTAACCCGTCAGGTTTTTATATAGCGTCGGGTACCCCCATATTTAACCTAATAAAGGTTTTAACCCCCTGATTGCCCCTAGTTAACCCTTTCACCAGTGATCACCATATAAAGGTTACGGGTGACGCTGGTTGGTTAGTTTGCTTTTTATAGCATCAGGGCACCCGCCGTATATAACCCAATAAAGGTTTAATCCCCTGATCGCCCGGCGGGTGAGATCAATTAGAATTTAGCGCCAGAGAGGGTCTGCGTCGCCCCAGGCAGCGTTAGGTTAGTGCCAGTAACGCTAACACCCACGCGCAAAGCATACACCTCCCTTAGTGGTATAGTATCTGATCAGATCTATACTAGCGTCCCCAGCAGTTTAGGGTTCCCAAAAACGCAGTGTTAGCGGGATCAGCCCAGATACCTGCTAGCACCTGCGTTTAGCCCCTCCGCCCAGCCCAGCCCACCCAAGTGCAGTATCGATCGATCACTGTCACTTACCAAACACAACACACATAACTGCAGCATTCGCAGAGACAGTCCTGATCCCTGCGATCGCTAACAGTTTTTTTGGTAGCGTTTGATACATTTGGTGACAGTCAGGTGCTTTTTTTACCTGTGAATCTTACTAGTGTACCCCTAAATTTAGAGCCCAAAATGGCAAGTCGAAGGTACACTAGTAAAGAGGCCTACGAGATTTTGAGCATGAAAGATAGTGAAGAGGAGGTCACGTATCTGTCAGATTCAGGCTCAGAATACCTTCCCGTAGAAGACAGTGACGTCAGCGGCCCCACGTCAGATAGCTCTGACGACGAAGTTGAGGTCCCTGCTAAGGTCAGGCGTACACGATCCCGATCTTCTGAGGTTGTTGAGGAGCAAGAACCGCAGGGCTCTCGTATCATGGAGCAGAGGAGTACTAGCGCCGCTATTCCTTCTGGTGAATTGGCAAGCACCAGCGGCCTAGTACAGCCTGGGCGTACATCCAGCACTGCAGTATCACGTGGTGATGTGGCGAGTCCCATAAGTGCAGTTCAAGCTCGCGAGGTGGCAAGCACAAGTAGTGTCCCGCTGCCACCAATAAGAAGACAAAGGCAGGCCCGTCGTACCCATAGTGCTCTTCCTGCAGAATTCGCCTATCCTGATTGGGTCCCCACCACTTCTGCAGAACCCGTACTTCCCCCATTCACTGCCCAACCCGGTATTCAGGTGGAAACAGCTGATTTTATGCCAATCGATTATTATTCGCTGTTTTTCACGGAAGATCTCTATAGATCTATTGTGGACCAGAGTAATTTATATGCTGGTCAATTCATCGCCGCTAATCCCCAGTTGCCTTCCATTGCCAAAGATTGGAAACCAATTACGGTTTCCGAATTTAAGACTTTTCTGGGCCTTTCCCTCAACATGGGCACACATAAATTCCCGTCATTGCGTGCTTATTGGTCCACGCACCCAATTGACCACATGCCCGTGTTCTCTGCCTCCATGCCCAGGAAACGATACGAGCAGATTTTGCGGTTCATGCACTTCAACGACAATGAACTTTGTCGTCCACGTGGGGACCCTGAATACGACCGGCTCTATAAAATTCGGCCCCTCATAAACCACTTCAACGAACATTTTGCAGCCTTGTTTATTCCCGATCAAGCTGTCTGCGTTGATGAGTCCCTGATTACATTTTCTGGCCGCTTGTCTTTCAAGCAGTACCTTCCCAGCAAGCGTGCCAGATACGGGGTCAAGCTCTATAAGTGCTGTGACAGGGCAACAGGCTATGTATGGAGCTTTATGGTTTATGAGGGAAAAGATAGTCAGGTTGAGCCGGTCAACTGCCCAGATTACATAGGGAGCGCTGGCAAGATAGTGTGGAACTTGGTGTCACCCTTATTCGGAAAGGGGTACCACTTGTGTGTGGACAATTATTACACGAGCGTGCCACTGTTTAGTCACTTGTTTGATCATCAGATTGGAGCATGTGGCACCGTGCGACCTAATCGCCGGGGCTTTCCCCAGCGGCTTGTAGATGCCCGTCTTAGGCTGGGGGAGAGGGCCTGCGTGAAGTGTAATAACTTGCTCGCTATGAAGTGGAGGGATAATAGGAATGTTTTCCTTCTTACCTCCCTTCATGCAGACACGACAGTCCAAATTCGTACGGCGACTGGTGTTGTGGAGAAACCCCTCTGTGTCCACGAATATAACAAAAATATGGGAGGGGTGGACCTCAACGACCAGTTGATGGCGCCGTATCTAATTGACCGTAAGGCGAGACGCTGGTACAAAAAAGTGTCTCTATCCTTTTCTTTCTCGTACATCACGGGACACAGAGCGACATAGTCATTACTAATGGCTTATATAGATACCTTCAGGTGCTGGCACTGGCAACTTCCAAAACCGGAAGTACCCTCCCCTATATAAGCCCCTCCCATCCGGGAGCACCTCAGTTTTTTGCCAGTGTCTAAGGTGTTGGCCAAGAAGAAACATGTGTTTTTCACTGAGCTTGCGTACAGGTTCTTTTGGGCCTCAGTAAGCTATTCCGGATCCGACCAAAAAAGCTTCATAGCTAAACGGTCGGTACCCGGGCCTTGCAGAGAAGAGCAAGGTTTTGCCTGTAATGCTTCTCTTAGGAGAGCTGGACCCTGGGATCCAGAGCTCTGGTCATACCCATGACCAAGATGTTTTCTGTGCAGGGTGCTATACAGGTCCAGGGGAGTGGAATCCTTGGGAACCCGGTCCCTGAAGGTTTAATTACAATGCCTGCCGTGATAGGTGAAGTTTGGGCTTCTGTGGACCAAACAAAGTCCTGCGGCGGGGAACAGGTAAGTGGGGGCCCCCAGGAACTTGGTTCTATTGGGGGACCCCCAAGCCTAATTTGTCTTTCTGTCTGTTACCTAACGGTATTCCCGCTAATATCTGTGCATGCCTGTAACTACTAAAAAAATGTGTAATATTTTTAATAGTGGTCAAGAAAAAAAAAATATATATATATATATTTAATATATTAGACTGCGGTACCTGTGTTAATCCACTAGAGGCCGCTGTGGAACGTTTCTTGTCATGTGGACTAGTTTCTTTTCATCAGAGCAAGTCCAGGCAGATGGTGAGTTCTCTTGTGGGAAACTGCTTCCTCTGCCATGTTGCAATGCTCGTCCATCCCCCGGCCTGCGGCAAAAAGGGGCCCTGGCTCTTGTCCCTAGTTTCCCTTTTCGAAATTAGCGCCGAAGGCGCACGTGCCTCTATATATAGAGGTGAGCCGGGAAAGGGGCGGAGCCTGGGGGATGACGCTCTGTGCGCGCCGCAGCGCTTCTGCGCATGTGCGGGCGTCCCAGCATGTTAAAAAACACAATTATGTGTTGTGAGCTGGCTATGGAGTGCAGAGACAGAGCTGGCAACATTTAAAAATAGGCATACAGCAAGCGGTTGATGCAGGCATCCCCATAGAAAGGCACATTAGTAGACACCAACTGTTTTTATAGCAGCATTTATGCTAGACTATTGTCAGTAAGTGGTGTATTTCGGCTGGAATACCTCAGCTTTGGGCTTAGGAATAATGCCGTCTAAAAACTCCGGGACTAAAAATTCCAGGAAGCATAGGGGGTCTCCATCGGGCTCTGAGGATCTTGGGCATGCTTCGGCTGCACCAGTCTCCCCTGAAGAATCAGAGGTTAGTGACCGTAGAGCACCCTCAGGAGTACCTGGTACTGTGGCTGTCCTCAGTTCACCTGCTCCTGTGTATGTAACAGAGGAGGTTTTTTCCTCAGCTCTGGGAGGGCTGGAAGAGAGATTGTCAGCATTGATCGCTGCTTCCCTGTCACAGGAAAAAAGCGCTCGATCTCCGTCTCCTCCCTCAGAGTGCCTGTTAGCAGAGCAACAGTCCCATACAGGGATCGACCTGCCTGAAGGGGATCAGGATGAGGTCGATTCTGTTGTAGAGGAATCAACAGTGGAAGAGCCATTCTCAGCATCACATGCTGAAAGGTTATGGGTTCAGTCCCTGACTAATATGGTCTGATCAGCATTTAAAATGCCCCTTGCGGAGCCATCATCCACTTCTGTCTCCTCGTTGGGGTCGCTAAAAGCTCCCCAGACTGTTTGTTCCTTTCCGATCCATCCTTTACTGGAAGGGCTCATTTACCAGGATTGGGAGCATCCTGATAAAATATTTACTCCTCCCAAGAGATTTCAAGTGGTCTATCCCATGGAGGATAAGTTCATCAAAAAATGGAGGGTCCCTACAGTGGACGCAGCCATCTCTTGTGTGAATAAATCACTGACATGTCCAGTGGATAATGTCCAAATGTTCAAGGACCCAATAGATAAAAAATTAGAGTCCTTATTAAAATCTGCTTTTTCTACAGCAGGATTGGTGACACAACCAGCAGTGGCAGCTATTGGGGTCTGCCAAGCAGTGAAGGATCAGTTGAAACAGGTCTTAAGGGACTTGCCAGATCAGCAGGCTCTTGCCCTAGCTGATCTACCTAGAGCCTTATGCTTTGCGGTGGACGCTATAAAGGATTCAATCCATCAGGCCTCCCGCCTTACGCTGTCTGTAGTACATATGCGCAGGCTTTTATGGCTCAAAAACTGGTCTGCTGAAGCTCCCTGTAAAAAATTGCTGGTCAGCTTCCCATTTCATGGTGAACGCTTATTCGGGGAAGACCTGGACAAATATATCCAGAGAATTTCCAGCGGTAAAAGTACACTTTTGCCGGTTAAAAACAGAGTTAGAGGTCCCTCTTTTAAGAGGCCGGCTTCTCCAGTCCCTAGGACATCGGCTGTGAAACAGTTCCGACGGCCTCCTCGGTCAAATCCCGGAGGTAAAAATCAGGGACAATTGCAGGGTAACAAGAAGCCCTGGAGCAGGAGAGGTACAAAACCTCCCCCAAAGTCAAATGCATGAAGGGTTGCCCCCACTCAATCGGGTGGGGGGAAGACTTCAGTTGTTCACAGAGACCTGGCGGGACACGATCAGAGACAGATGGGTGCTCTCCGCAGTAAATCTGGGATACAAATTGGAGTTAAAAGACTCCCCTCCTTCCCACTTTATAAGGTCAAACGTGCCAAGGGATCCCCAGAAGAGAGGATCCCTCCTGTTGGCACTAGAACAATTATTGCTCCAAGCAGTAATTATAGAGGTTCCCCTGGAAGAATGGGGGTTCGGGTTTTACTCAAACCTCTTTACAGTCCCGAAGCCAAACGGGGACGTGAGGCCCATATTAAATCTAAAAGGGCTAAACAAATTCCTACATATCAGGACTTTCCGGATGGAGTCGATCCGGTCGGTGGCCACTGCCCTACAAGGGGAAGCATGGTTAGCCTCGATCGACATCAAAGATGCTTATTTGCACATTCCCATCTTTCCAGCCCACCAAAAATTTCTACGCTTTGCGGTAGAAGGGCGCCATTTTCAGTTCAGAGCCTTACCCTTCGGTCTGGCCACAGCACCACGAGTGTTCACAAAAATTCTGGCCCCATTATTGGCCAATCTAAGAACACGAGGTGTAACGATAATGGCATATCTAGACGACTTGTTGCTGATAGACCACTCAGTGGAAAAACTAGAAGTGGTTGTTCACGAGACAATCAAGTATCTGGAATATCACGGTTGGATTATCAACCGAGACAAGTCAGCCCTAAAACCAGTCAAAAGTCTGGAATACTTGGGGCTAAGGCTGGATTCAGACCAGAGAAAAATTTTCTTGCCTCAAGAAAAGGGGTCGTCTTTGAGAGATTTGATCCACTTAGTGGGTTCAAAAAGACAGCCATCCATACGCCTGTGCATGAGGCTGCTGGGAAAAATGGTGGCATCATTCGAAGCAGTACCCTACGGTCAATTCCATTCAAGGAATTTCCAAAGGGCCATACTGTCAGCCTGGAACAAAAAAGTTCAGGCTCTGGACTTACCAATGTCCTTGTCCCCTTCCGTTCGCAAGAGCCTCCGCTGGTGGTTGGTTCCCCAGAATCTGGAAAGAGGGAAATCCTTCAGTCCGATTTCCTGGAAGGTGGTCACTACAGATGCCAGCCTTATAGGCTGGGGAGCAGTACTGGAGCAATGGTCTCTCCAGGGCAGATGGTCGGATGCGGAAAAGGCCCTGCCCATCAATCTCTTAGAGATACGAGCAGCCCGGTATGCCCTAGTAGCATGGACATCCAAACTCCAAGGGTCCCCTGTCAGAATTCAATCAGACAATGCCACGGCAGTGGCATATATCAATCATCAGGGGGGCACCAGGAGTCGTGCAGCCCAGAGGGAAGTAAATTACATCCTGAGATGGGCAGAAAGATATGTCCCAGCCATATCTGCGGTATTCATTCCAGGAGTGGAGAATTGGAAGGCGGACTTTCTAAGTCGCCAACAATTATGCCCAGGGGAATGGTCCCTTCATCCCGAGGTTTTCCGGACAATATGTCAGCGGTGGGGAACACCGGATGTAGATCTGCTAGCATCCAGATTCAACGCAAAAGTGGACAGGTTTGTCTCTTGGACAAGGGATCCCCTAGCTTGCGGCTCGGATGCCCTAGTGTTCCCTTGGGATCAGTTCAAGCTGATATATGCATTCCCACCGCCACAATTGTTACCTCGATTACTCCGCAGAATCAGGGTAGAAAAGAAACCAGTGATTCTGGTGGCTCCAGCGTGGCCCCGAAGAGCATGGTACGCGGAGATTGTAAAGATGTCTGTGGGGAGTCCTTGGACCCTCCCACATCGTCCGGACCTGCTTTCGCAAGGACCGATATACCACCCTTCCTTACCAGCCCTAGGTTTGACGGCCTGGCTATTGAAGCCCACATTCTAAAAAAGAGAGGGCTCTCTAATGCTGTGGTATCTACCATGATCAATGCCAGGAAGCCGGTATCCAGGCAGATCTACTATAGAATCTGGAAGGCGTACATCGCCTGGTGTGAGGCCAAGAAATGGCATCCACGTAAATACGTAATAGGTAGGATTCTGGACTTCCTACAATGGGCTGTAGATAGGAAGCTTGCCTTGAGTACTATCAAGGGTCAGATTTCGGCCTTGTCAATATTTTTTCAAAGGCCCTTGGCTTCGCATTCACTAGTCAAAGCCTTTATACAAGGAGTGATGCGTATTAGTCCTCCGGTTAATATTCCCATATGTCCATGGGATCTAAACTTGGTTCTGTCGGTTCTACAGAAACAACCATTTGAACCATTACAGCATATTTCTTTGGTTCTTCTCACCAGGAAATTGATTTTTCTAGTAGCCATTTGTTCGGCTAAAAGAGTGTCGGAATTAGCAGCTATGTCCTGTAAGGAGCCATATCTGGTTATCCATAAGGATAGAGTAGTGTTACGCCCTCATCCAGCCTTTCTTCCTAAGGTGGTATCGAGGTTTCATTTGAACCAAGATGTGGTTCTTCCTTCTCTTTTCCCCAAACCTAGTTCGGTAGAGGAAAAGTTATTGCATTCTTTGGATGTAGTAAGAGCAGTTAAAGCTTATCTAAAAGCCACTGCTCAGATTCGCAGAACGGATACTTTGTTTATTCTGCCGGAAGGCCCCAGAAAGGGTAAGGCAGCGTCAAAATCTACTTTAGCCAAGTGGATTCGACAGGTCATAATGCAAGCCTATGGCTTGAGAAGGAGACCGCCTCCGTTCAAAGTTAGGGCGCACTCCACGAGAGCAGTTGGAACTTCATGGGCAGTGCATCACCAGGCCTCCCTGGCTCAAATCTGTAAGGCCGCAACATGGTCTTCAGTACACACGTTTACTAGGTTCTACCAGGTGGACGTTAGAAGTCAGGAGGATGTCGCCTTTGGGCGCAGTGTGTTGCAGGCCGCAAAAGATCCTCATGTCTGATAGCGCTCAGCTTATGTATGGTGTATCCCCCCCCTCGTTGGGCATTGCTTTAGGACATCCCATTAGTAATGACTATGTCGCTCTGTGTCCCGTGATGTACGAGAAAGAAAATAGGATTTTTATAACAGCTTACCTGTAAAATCCTTTTCTTGGAGTACATCACGGGACACAGAGCTCCCGCCCCTCTTTAGGGACACTTATTGCTTTGCTACAAAACTAAGGTGCTCCCGGATGGGAGGGGCTTATATAGGGGAGGGTACTTCCGGTTTTGGAAGTTGCCAGTGCCAGCACCTGAAGGTATCTATATAACCCATTAGTAATGACTATGTCGCTCTGTGTCCCGTGATGTACTCCAAGAAAAGGATTTTACAGGTAAACTGTTATAAAAATCCTATTATTCCAATTGGCTTTGCTGAACGCTCATGTGCTATACAGAGCTTCAGGCGGGACGTTATCTCTTCTAAAATTCCAGAATGAGATTCTCACAGAACTCCTGTATCCAGGCGGTTCTGCACCTCACCATCCCCTACCAAATGCAGTAAGCCGGCTGCATGAGAGGCATTATACGCATCTCCTCCCGAGTACCCCTACCCAACGAGCCCCCCAAAAAAGATGTCGTGTCTGTAGCCGTGTCTGTAGCAAGCGCGGATTTAGGCGTGACACCCGTTATTATTGTCCACTCTGTCCTGACAAACCTGGTCTTTGCCTTGGTGAATGTTTTGAACGCTACCACTCAAAAGTGAAGTTTTAGCGTAGGGTACAGCATTTCACAGACTAGGACACACTTACACAGGGTCTCCCAAGATGCCATTACATTTTGAGAGACCTGAACCATTACAGTTGTTAAAGTTACAAAAAAAAGTGTAAAAAACAAAAACACAAAAAATATATAAAATAAAAAAACCAAAAATAGTTGTCGTTTTATTGTTCTCTCTGTCTCTCTCTATTTTCTCTCTATTGTTCTGCTCTTTTTTACTGTATTCCATTCTGCAATGTTTTATCATGCTTGCTTTTCAGGTATGTAATTTTTTGTTTTCAGGTGCGCCATTCAACTGCAGCGCGGAATTATTTATCTTGACAGCAACAGCGTTTGCTCCCACGATACATAAAACCGTGACTCCAACGCTGTAGGAGGTGATTTCACCACCACAGTTAAAAAAAAGAGCATATATGCCGAAGCATGGGGGCAGCAGGGGCGGAGGAGCGATTTTGCTCCTAATGCCGCGTATATACGGTCGAAATTCCGACGGAGGCTTGCCGTGGAAAAGTCCGACCGTGTGTACGCGGCATAACTTTTTTGCGGGAGGATGCCCCCATGCTTCGGCATATATGCCCATCATTAGAAGTGGGTGGATGAAGGGAGGTATTCTAATGGTGGGCATACCCACCGATCAATCTCTTTTTTTCGTTCAGCCAACAGGCTGCATGAAAAAAAAGATTACAATACATGTCCAACAAGGACCAGCAACGTACTGGTATGTTGCTGGACTTTGAATGTTTATACCAGAATGATGCCTGCGGGTTTAGGTATCATCTTGGTATCATTCTTTTCAGCCAGTGGCCGGCTTTCATGTAAAAGCAATTCTAGCAGATAATTAGCCTCTAGACTGCTTTTACAAGCAGTGGGAGGGAGTGTCCCCCCCCCCCCCGGATATAAACAGCGCCATTGGGAAATTGGGAAAGCATTTTATCACACCGATCTTGGTGTGGTCAGATGCTTTGAGGGCAGAGGAAAGATCTAGGGTCTAACCCCCCAATTTTTTTCAAAAAAAGAGTACCTGTCAGTACTTATTGCTATCATAGGGGATATTTACATTCCCTGAGATAACAATAAAAATGGTAAAAAAAAAAGAAAAAATATGGAAGGAACAGTTTAAAAATAAAATAAAAAAGCAAAATAAATAAGAAAAAAAAAGAAAAAAAAAAAAAAGCACCGCTGTCCCCCCCTGCTCTTGCGCAAAGGCGAACGCAAGCGTCGGTCTAGCGTCATATGTAAACAGCAATTGCATCATGCATGTGAGGTATCACCGCGAAGGTCAGATCGAGGGCAGTCATTTTAGCAGTAGACCTCCTCTGTAAATCTAACGTGGTAACCTGTAAAGGCTTTTAATTGTTTTTAAAATGAATGTAGTTTGTCGCCGCTGCGCGTTTGTGCGCAATTTTAAAGCATGTCGTGTTTGGTATCCATGTACTCGGCCTAAGATCATCTTTTTTATTTCATCAAACATTTTGGCAATATAGTGTTTTTTAGTGCATTAAAAATAAAAAAAGTGTGTTTTTCCCCCAAAAAATGCGTTTGAAAAATCGCTGCGCAAATACTGTGTGGAAAAAAAAAATTTAACACCCACTATTTGAATCCGTAGGGCCTTTGCTTTAAAAAAATATATAATGTTTGGGGGTTCAACATAATTTTCTTGCAAAAAAAAATAAAATGTTTTCATGTAAACAAAAAGTGTCAGAAAGGGCTTTGTCTTCAAGTGGTTAGAAGAGTGGATGATGTGTGACATAAGCTTCCTAATGTTGTGCATAAAATGCCAGGACAGTTAAAAACCCCCCCAAATGACCCCATTTTGGAAAGTAGACACCTCAAGCTATTTGCTGAGAGGCATGTTGAGCCCATTGAATATTTTTTTTTTTGTCCCAAGTGATTGAATAATGACAAAAAGAAAAAAAAAAAATGTACAAAAAGTTGTCACTAAATTATATATTGCTCAAACATGCCATGGTTATATGTGGAATTGCACCCCAAAATACATTCTGTTGCTTCTCCTGAGTACGGGGATACCACATGTGTGAGACTTTTTGGGAGCCTAGCCGCGTACAGGACCCCGAAAACCAAGCACCGCCTTCAGGATTTCTATGGGTGTAAATTTTTGATTTCACTCCTCTCTGCCTATCACAGTTTCGGAGGCCATGGAATGCCCAGATGGCACAAACCCCCCCCCCCAAATGACCCCATTTTGGAAAGTAGACACCCCAAGCTATTTGCTGAGAGGCATGGTGAGTATTTTGCAGATCTCGCTTTTTGTCACAAAGTTTTGAAAATTGAAAAAAGAAAAAAGAAAAAAAAAACAAATGTCTTTCTTCATTTTCAAAAACAAATGAGAGCTGTAAAATACTCACCATGCCTCTCAGCAAATAGCTTGGGGTGTCTACTTTCCAAAATGGGGTCATTTGTGGGGGTTTTGGGCTATCTTGGCATTTTTATGGCCTTCAAAACCGTGATAGGTAGTGAGGAGTGAAATCGAAAATTTACGCCCTTAGAAATCCTGAAGGCGGTGCTTGGTTTTTGGGGCCCCGTACGCGGCTAGGCTCTCAAAAAGTCCCACACATGTGGTATCCCCGTACTCAGGAGAAGCAGCAAAATGTATTTTGGGGTGTAATTCCATATATAACAATGGCATGTGTGAGCAATATATCATTTAGTGACAACTTTTTGTACATTTTTTTTTTTTTCTTTCCTTTTTGTCATTATTCAATCATTTGGGACAAAAAAAAAAAATATTCAATGGGCTCAACATGCCTCTCAGCAAATAGCTTGGGGTGTCTACTTTCCAAAATGGGGTCATTTGGGGGGGGGGTTTTGTGCCATCTTGGCATTTTATGGCCTTCAAAACTGTGATAGGTAGTGATAGGTAGTGAGGAGTGAAATCAAAAATTTATGTCCTTAGAAACCTTGAAGGCGGGTGCTTGGGGCGGTGCTTGGTTTTTGGGGTCCCGTACGCGGCTAGGCTCCCAAAAAGTCCCACACATGTGGTATCCCCGTACTCAGGAGAAGCAGCAGAATGTATTTTTTGGTGTAATTTCACATATGCCCATGGCATGTGTGAGCAATATATCATTTAGTGACAACTTTGTGCAAAAAAAAAAAAAAGTTTGTCATATTCCCGCAACTTTTGGCAAAATATAAAATATTCCATGGACTGAACATGCCTCTCAGTAAATAGCTTGGGGTGTCTACTTTCCAAAATGGGGTCATTTGGGGGGGGGGGGGGGGTTGTGCTATTTTGGCATTTTATGGCCTTCGAAACTGTGATAGGTAGTGAGGAGTGAAATCAAAAATTTGCGCCCTTAGAAATCCTGAAGGCGATGCTTGGTTTCCGGGGTCCCGTACCCGGCTAGGCTCCTAAAAAGTCCCACACATGTGGTATCCCCGTACTCAGGAGAAGCAGCAGAATGTATTTTGGGGTGCAATTCCACATATAACCATGGCATGTGTGAGCAATATATCATTTAGTGACAACTTTTTGTATTTTTATTTTTTTTTGTCATTATTCAATCACTTGGGACAAAAAAAAAATATTCAATGGGCTCAACATGCCTCTCAGCAATTTCCTTGGGGTGTCTACTTTCCAAAATGGGGTCATTTGGGGGGGTTTTGTACTGCCCTGCCATTTTAGCACCTCAAGAAATGAGATAGGCAGTCATAAATTTAAAGCTGTGTAAATTCCAGAAAATGTACCCTAGTTTGTAAACGCTATAACTTTTGCGCAAACCAATAAATATACGCTTATTGACATTTTTCTTTTTTTACTAAAGACATTTGGCTGAATACATTTTGGCCTAAATGTATGACTAAAATTGAGTTTATTCGATTTTTCTTATAACAAAAAGTAGAAAATATAATTTTTTTTCAAAATTTTCGGTCTTTTTCCGTTTATATCGCAAAAAATAAAAATCGCAGAGGCAATCAAATACCATTAAAAGAAAGCTCTATTTGTGGGAAGAAAAGGACGCAAATTTCGTTTGGGTACAACATTGCATGTCCGCACAATTTACAGTTAAAGCAGCGCAGTGCAAAATTCTGAAATCACCTCTGGTCCTCTAGCTACCAAATGGTCCGGGGCTTAAGTGGTTAAAGAGCCAACAGAGATCCTAACTATTTCTTACCCAACCCAAAACTAAAAGAAAAAGCTTTGTTTGGGAGTGGGGGGCACACACATAGAGCGGACTCCTATGGGAAGCCATAGGTCCTGGTGATACTGGGGAAACGTATAGAATGGGCCAGTGCATCTGGAGGGAACTTACAAAAGTGAATGCAGAGGAGGTTATTTATTTATTTATTTTTTATTTTTTATTTTTTTTAGAATAAAGCAAATACATGTAAGTATTATCGGTTTCATTAAACAAAAATCTACTTTTAATTTATTAAATGAATTATAATTTTTTATATACATGCATACATACGTGTGTGTGTGTGTATAATATAAAATAAAAATACATATATGTGAATTGTGCTTGTCAAATGATTGCATTCAGTCTTTTGATTTACAAAGCCCCCCTGCGCTGTACAGCCAGCCTGCTGATTAAATGGGCGTTCATTCTCCTTCACTGTTCATTGAGCAGGCTGGAGGTGGTCAGGTGACACAGGAAGCTACAAATCCTAACCAGGAAATGGTGGTGTCCCTTCCTGGCTTGTGTGGTGTGGGTGTGTGAATCGCTTGACTGGCTAAACAGAATCCATTGAAAGATTATAAAATAATTGACAAGCACAAAACCAAATTGAATGTTTTCATTCTGGAACGCAGTCACATGCCAACAAGATCTGTTTTTTACACTATAAGATCATGATTATTATACTGAACGATGAAAGTAACATTCCTGTACACGTTTCTTTTAAGGGTCAACTTCCTCAGGTCCTTTCTCGTCTTTTTCCCTTCAAGAGAGGTCTCTGTCATGCTTACTGGGCTCCAAATTTCTGGGCATTATATAATGCAGCAGATAAAGAGCTTTCTATCATTGGTAAGGTTCTAAACATTTCTAAAATTTCAAAACTAAACTCATACAGTGGGGAAAATAAATATTTGATCCCCTGCAGATTTTGTAAGTTTGCCCACTTACAAAGAAATGAAGGGTCTATAATTTTTATCATAGGTGTATTTTACATGATAGAGACAGAATATCAACCAAAAATCCAGAAAGAAAACACAATACAAATGTTATACATCGAGTTGCAGTTCAGTGAGTAAAATAAGTATTTGATCCCCAAGTAAAACATGACTTAGTACTTGGTGGAGAAACCCTTGTTGGCAATCACAGAGGTCAGACGTTTCTTGTAGTTGGTGACCAGGTTTGCACACATCTCAGGAGGGATTTTGCTTCACTCTTCTTTACAGATCTTCTCTAAATCCTTAGGCCCCTTTCACACTGAGGCATATTTCAGGCGTTTTAGCGCTAAAAATAGCGCATAAATAACGCCTGAAATACTCCTGCCCCATTATTCTCAATGTGAAAGCCCCGGGTGCTTTCACACTGAGGCGATGCGCTGGCGGGAGGAAAAAAAATCTCCTGCAAGCCGCATCTTTGGAGCGGTGAAGGAGCGGTGTATATACATATCGCTCCTTTACCACTCCTTCCCATTGAAACTAATGGGACACCGCGGTAATACCGACTGTAAACTGTGGCTGTAGCCGTGGTTTGCGGGCGGTATTAACCCTTTTTCGACCGCTAGCGGGGGTTAAAACCGCACCGCTAGCGGCCGAATATCGCGGTAAATACGACGGTGTAGCGGCGCTAAAAATCGCGCCGCTATACCGCACCTGCCCGCCCCAGTGTGAAAGGGGCCTTAAGGTTTCTTGGCTGTCGCTTGGTAACTTGAAGTTTCAGCTCCCTCCATAAATTTTCTATCGGATTAAGGTCTGGAGACTGACTAGGCCACTCCATGTCCTTTTAATGTGCTTCTTCTTGAGCCGCTCCTGTGTTGCCTTGGCGGTATGTTTTGGGTCATTGTCATGCTGGAAGACCCATTCATGACCATCTTCAGTGTTCTGGGTGAGGGATGAAGGTTCTCATCCAAGATTTTACAATACATGGCTCCATCCGTTTGCCCCTCAATGCGGCAAAGTCGGCCTGTACCTTTTTAGCAGAGTAACAGCCCCAAAGAATGTTTCCACCTCCCTTCTTGACTGTAGGGATGGTGTTCTTAAGGTCACAGTCAGCATTTTTCTTCCTCCAAACTTGGCGAGCCAAGTTATAATGCCAAAGAGCTAAATTTATGTCTCATCTGACCACAACACTTTCTCCCAATCCTTCTCTGAATCATGTAGATGTTCATTGGCAAACTTCAAACAGGTAGGTACATGTGTCTTCTTAAGGAGGGGGGACCTTGCTGGCGCTGCAGGATCTCAATCCATGGCGGCGTATTGTGTTACCAATGGTTTGTTTGGTGGCTGTGGTCCCAACTGCCTTGAGATCATTCACAAGCTCCTCCCGTGTAGTTCTGGGCTGATCCCTCACTTTTCTCATGATCATCCTAATCCCATGAGAAGAAATCTTGCATGGAGCTCCAGACCGAGGCCGTCTGATGTTTGTATTTTTTCCATTTGGGAATAATCACTCCTACAGGTATCTCCTTCTCACCAAGCTTCTTGCTGATGGTCTTGTAGCACATTCCAGCCTTGTGCAGGTCTACAATCTTGTCCCCGACGTCCTTGGACAGCTCTTTGGTCTTGCCCTTGATGGTGAGATTTGAGTGGAAGAAAGAGATTCTGTGGACAGGTGTCTTTTATAAACATAACGAGTTGTCGTTGGGAGCACCTTTTTTATATTGGCAGGACTAATCTGTGTACCACATGAGCACCTACTGTAGCCAGTCTATGGGAGGCAGAATTATTGCTGGTTGGTAGGGGATCAAATACTTTATTTTACTCACTGAACTGCAACTCGATGTATAACATTTTTGTATCGTGTTTTTGTTTTTTCTGGATTATTGGTCGATCTTCTGTCTCTATCAATTTAAAATACACCTATGATAACAATTATAGACACTTCATTTCTATTGTAAGTGGGCAAACTTACAAAATCTGCAGGGGATCAAATAATTACTTTCCCCACTATATACAGTAAGTGCACACACATCTGTAGTCACAAAATACTGGGATACACAGGAAGTGAAGTCGCCCAATACTGGCACATTCCGAAAGTGAATCCTGCACACAAAAATAAAAAGTGCATTAGAAGAATCTAGTGAGTGCTGAACTCGTATGTATATACAGTGGAACCTCGGATTGCGAGTAACGCGGTTAACAAGCGTTTCGCAATACGAGCACCATATTTTAAAATATCCTAACTCGGTTTGCGAGTGTTGTCTCGCAAAAGGAGTAGGATTCAGGCCAAAGCGGTGTGCAGTACCACAGGCGATCGGCGCCATTCGGAAATACACGGAAAGGCCAGAGGACAGCTCGGCAAACCTCAGGCTCGGGAACAGAGCCTTTCCAAGGTCACCTGAACTGTCCTCGGGCCTTCCTGGCCGTTTCCAAGGCTCTCCGGCGTCCCCCCCCCCCCCACCTCTGGCCGCATGAGGAATTGCATGGCATTGAAGTCAATGCGGAACAAATTCGTTCATTTCCATTGACTTCAATGGGGAAACTTGCTTTGATATGCGAGTTTTTTGCATTACAAGCATTCTCCTGGAACGGATTATGCTCGTAATCCGAGGTTCCACCGTAATATATATACGATAGATGGATGGATGTGAACTTCATTACATGCACAGCTCACTCCCCAATATCCATGTCAATGGTGAGATCTGCACCCCATTATACATAGCTCACTCCCCAATGTTCATGTCACCACTGAGATCTGTACGCCAATATCCATGTCACCAGTGAGATATTCACTCCAGTACACACAATTCACTTCCCAATATTCACGCTCCAACTTTGATATTTACTCCAGTGCACACAGCCCACTCCCCAATATCCATGCCAATGGTGAGATCTGCACCTCATTATACATTGCTCACTTCCCAGTGTCCATGTTACCACTGAGATCTGCACTGCAGTACACACAGCTCACTCCCCATTATCCATGTCATCAGTTATATCTGCACCCTAGTACACGCCTCACCCCCCAATATCCATATTATTAGTGAGATCTGCGTTTCCGTACACACCTCACTCCCCATTATCTATTTTACTAGCGATATCTGTACTCCAGTACACACAGCTTACTTCCAGTATCCATGTCACCAGTGTGATCTGCACTCCAGTACACACGGCTCACTTCCCAGTATCCATGTCACCAGTGTGATCTGCACTCCAGCACTCACCGCGCCAAGATTTTAAAATATTGAAAATGACTTTTGAATTTTATTATTATTATTATTATTATTGTTATAATAATAATAATGTCCTACTATATTTTAGCATGTGGGGTTGGGGATGTTGTCATCTCAATTTCTAATCGGGACTGGGATATCCATTATAGGAGTTCCAACGCTTTTGTGATGCAGGTGTCAAGATGCATCTTGTGGACTCGGCTGCCATACGGACTGGATCCATGACGGGCGGGTTGGTTCAGGAGATTGAGCACAGCATCCTTCCATCTGTCACTCCACTGGCCACTTTGATCTGCACCCTTCTCTCCATCCTGGTAAGGAACAAAGAGATGACTACTTACTGAGCTGCTCTATTGTCCTCGTCGCACTAGCTCAGTCCTTGTACCAGGGGATATATGTATGTGTGTGTGTGTGTGTGTGTGTGTATGTATATATATATATATATATATATATATATATATATATATATATTAATATTAGGGCCGAAACAACTAATCGATTATGAAATTAAACGATTACAGTTTTCATAATCGATTAATCGGCCAGTAACATAATGGGGTTAAAAAAAAAATTAAATTATCCCTTTATAGTACAAAAAGAGCAAATCAATACTGTAAATATTACTTTCACTGTCCCACAGTAAAAAATGAACCCCTTATAGTAGCGATTATTTGCTCCTTTTGTACTAATTTTTAGTTTTTTTAACCCTATTATGTTACTAAACATCTCAGGCCTGGGTCACACCTCTGTGTTTTTTGGTGCTTTTTGCAGAAACACACTACAGGTCATTTACATGGTTTCCTATGGGACACGTTCACATCCATGATTTTTTCAGCTGCTGCGTATTTGGAAAGGGCAAGGACTTTTTTTAATGCAAAACGGTGCCATTTTGTTTTTTTGGTTTAATATACTTCAATGGAGAAGCTGCAGAAAAGCATGTAAGGTGTTTTTGCGGCAATTTGTGTTTTGTAATCTGCCCAATTTGTGGGCAGATTACAAAACAAATTGGGCAAAAAAAATAAAAAATGCAAATCGCAGCAAAATGTACTTTTTTTTAATGTTTATTAACCGATTAGTCGATTAATCGAAACAATAATCGGCCAACTAATCGATTATGAAAATAATCGTTAGTTGCAGCCCTAATATATATATATATATATATGATTAGGGCTGTTACTGATTAAAAGTTTCATGTTTGATTAATCGTTTTTTTTTTTAATCGATTAATCTACTAATTTCGATTACTTATAACGCACATACAGATCCAACTACTTTTAGCTGATCTCCTTGCAGACTGATTCCCAGTGCAGCTACCAACCACTGGAAAAATGGATAGCAGGATACAAAAAACACACAAAGGCAGCGCTCGATGGGAATAGCATTAAAACTTTTATAGTCTTCAAGTAGGTAACAAAATAAATATTGCACTGGAGATAAAATCTTAAAAATCTAAAAAAGCGAGGAATACCTAACGGTAGCAAAAGCAGTCATAAAAACATGTAGCTAAGTATGATACTGGTATAAAAATGTAAACAATGATACCATTGCTGAATCCAGATGAGGAGGGGTTAACATCAGTCCATCGGCATGTAGATGTCCCGTGAAGGGAACTATCACAACTCCCAGTGGATGGCTGTAGAATCCCAGGTTGATAGAGGGAAGTGATAGATGGAAGTGTAACAGCCCTTGCGTGTGGCAGATAGTAAGGTCCCGCCGGCATGCAGATATGAAGGCAGAGCAAAGGAGCCCTTCAGATGGACACGGCAAGCCCCGCCGGTGTACGTGACGTCACCGGATCTCCGACGGAACTCCCTGAAGACCCGGAAGCCGGCGGAGAGTTGAGTACCGATCAAAAGAATTTTGATCGATCAAAAACATTAATCGATTAATCGAGGAATTAATAGTTAATTTCCACAGCCCTAATATATATATATGTGTGTGTGTGTGTGTGTGTGTGTGTGTGTGTACACAGTATGATTCAAGATAACTAAGCAAAGGGCTTTAGTGCCTCCTGAGTCATTTACCCAGAATTGGGATCCAGATTAGGAGTATGGGAGGAATAGTGCTCCATTGTTGGTATCAGTGGAAGGAATGGTGCCCCAATGTTGGTGTCGGTGGAAGGAATGGTGCCCCATTGTTGGTGTCAGTGGAAGGAATGGTGCCCCATTGTTGGTGTCAGTGGAAGGAATGGTGCCCCATTGTTGGTGTCAGTGGGGGGGAATAGTGCCCCATTGTTGGTGTCAGTGGGGGGGGAATAGTGCCCCATTGTTTGTGTCAGTGGGGGGAATAGTGCCCCAAATGCTTGGTAAAGGCAAAGGGCTGCAGTTTGGAGACCACCCATGTAGGTTATAGAGGAGATTTGCTTATGAGATTGTGTGTTCATGTTCGTTAAAAAGGAACTTTAGTCGATTTTTAAAATATTAAGTCGTCAGCTTTTAAATACTGTAGCTGCTGACTTTTAGGAACGAAACACTTACCAGTGCATGGAGCCCAGCGCTATCTTCGTGTGTGCCAATTCTACGCTGAGGATACCCAGCGCCACCATTTTGGATGTGAGGGGTGGGGAGGGGGGGGGGTGGCTGTCACCTCCTGCTGTTTTACATCCGGATCCCTACACACACATGCATGAAATTTACGCTGTGCTGTCAGACATGTAATGTGTCCCAGGAGGTTGCTGGCAGGGGCGGTGCCAAGCTTACAAAATTCTCACTTGGGCAAGAATTTTGGGAGTGGATACCTGTTAGAAAAAGGTACCTACTCCCAGAAAAAAAACAACAACCAAATCTGTTAGGGGTAGGCAGATGAGTGGTACTTTTAAGTGAAAATCTGCTTTAAAGTGTGTGTGTGTGTGTGTGTGAACCTGAACAATGAACTTCTATTAAATACCATAGAAAGTAGGAACTCCCTGTGGGTGCATATTGCACCCAACCGTTATAAAAACTGCACTGCATGTTTTATTTTGCTGAGAAATCACTTTAATAAACACCACCCAGCAGGGCCGCTGATAGGCCAGTACAACTGGCCCTGTTGTACCGGACCCGACCAGCAGGGGGGCCCAGGCAACCTGAACAGAGAACTAATTATTGTAAAAAAAAAAAAAAATCCTCCGGCCACTATGACCGAACATGGGTGGCACTGTCGGCTGGCAGCAAATGCGTTATGGCATTAGCGTCATGGGTGGCACTGTCTGCAGCACATTACAGCATGGGTGGCACTGTCTGCAGCACAATATGCCATTGGCGGCATGGGTGGCACTGTCTGCAGGTAGCACGTGCGTTATGGCTCATAACGCATGTGCTGCCTGCAGAGACAGTGCCGCCAATGCCGTAATGTGCTGCAGAGACAGTTTCAAGTCTGGGGAGGGGCCAGGGTCGGAGCCAGGGGTGGGCTGAAGGAGGGACCAGGGGTTGAGCTGAAGGGGGGCCCCGTCAGGTAAGCTGTACGGGGCCCCATGATTTTTATCAGCGACCCTGCCCCCCAGCATTTCTGGCCATGGGCATCATGAGTAAGGGCAGATGATTCATGTAGGATTTACTTCCTGGAATCCATCTGCCCTTAGCTCAGGCATGGAGGGTGTGCTTAGCTGAGAAAACACCTCCTCCCCTCTTTTCCCCTCCTTGAAGACTCCTGGAATACATGATATCATTTTGGCCTAGGCCTGGAGACCAGGAACTCTCCTCTCCTCTCCTCTCTGTTTTTATCAACTTAGATTCGCTAGATTGGAGACCAGGAAGTAACTGATGAAATGTAAAAAAAAAAAAGAGTTTAAAACGCGTAAATATGATCATCTTTCCGATCTATTTACTAATGCTAACAGTGTAAAGATTAAAAAATAGTCAATGTTGATGAAGAGAGTGAAGTTTTGCTTTAAGGTTATTGCAATCCCTAAATTGACTGCATTCATCCTGTTGTTTCCCAGCCGTCCGTTCTCCTCCTGTGGAAGAGACCCCGCGGACCTGCCGGTTTCCTCCGCTGTCTGGTCCTGTGCGCCCATGGGTCATTTATGTTTGGCTGGCACGTACATGAGAAAGCCATCCTCCTGGCCATCCTTCCATTAAGGTGAGGTTTCTCTGTATTGACAACTGTGCTGCTGGCCTTCTATATACACTATATTACCAAAAGTATTGGGACTCCTGCCTTTACACACACACACGCATGAACTTTGACATCCCAGTCTTAGTCTGTTGGGTACAATATTGAGTTGGCCCACCCTTTGCAGCTCTAACAGCTTCAACTCTTCTGGGAAGGCCGTCCACAAGGTTTAGGAGTGTGACTATGGGAATAAAAAAATGTGATTCCGCGCCAATTAAAACAATGTTATTGGGTGTTAATAAATAATGTGATTATAGTAATTAATAGAGCCGCTCCCCTGCAAATGAAATATAACTTCTAATTGAATGAATGTGAAAAAAATAGAGGGCGCTATACAATATTGCAATCAATTAAGTGAATAAAAAAATATATATATACAATACTAAATGAAAAATGATGAATCTGTATCCGTGATGAATCACCATTAGGTGGAGTGAACCACAAAATAAAGTCCCAACATATAGTAAAATGTTCCAATCAAGCAATCCAAAACCAGATTTGCTTGTTGAAATAAATCTTGCTTATGTGAAAAATTCCTTCACCACACACTGAATGATTATGACACCCAAAGTGCACAGATAATGAATGTGCTTACCAGATGACTCTGACCTCTTTACTTAAAAAGAAAGTCAGAAATTGCTTTAGCAGGATTGTGCCTGCACACATATCAATAAGACAGGAGTAGATCCGAAAGCCTCTTCCCGGAGTTACAAGTAGGATATGAAAATAAGAATAGGAGAATCCATCGCATAATACGGTTTTGTTTTAAAATTCAAAGATATAAAAAAGTGCGCCAATTGGCCTCTTACATTAAAATGTGCCTACCCGGCACTGGGGCTGCAGGCTCGTCTGGATACCACTCCACTGTCACCTCCGTGGTGGCGTGCGTTCCACCCGCCGTTACAGCAACCAAAGCGCCAAAATTTGCGTCGGACAAAAAACACGTAACCAGGTACCGCCGCCGACGTACGTTTCGTTATTCACGTCTTCAGGGGGCGCGTAATCGCACAAATGCTTGGTATTTGTACCGATACTAGTATCGGGACAACCCTAGTTATAATTGTACCAACGGCCATATATAATGCATGGAGTCACTTGAATGCGTACAAATTGAATAGACCAGGCATGTCCAAAGTCCGGCCCAACCGTGGCCCGCGTTGCAGTTTTGGCGTGCCACCTGGTGATTTTGACATGTATATCTTTTGTGGCCCCCAACGAATGCCCGAGCGCCGGGGGCCACAAAAGATAAATGCTGGCTGCCTTGGAGGGGACGGAACAAGCGCCGTACATACAGGAGTATTTCCTGTTTACACAGCGTCCTGTGTAAAAGGAAGTCCCGTCTTCTGCGCTGCCATTGGACAACTGTTCTGTCTATCATAGGAGGCAGGACTTACAATTAAAGAGGCAGAGAAAACAGGAGTTTCTTCTGTATGTCTGTTGGCGCTCATCCTGCCCCCTCCCTGTCTCCTCCAAGGCTGCAGATGGACATGAATCAGGCTGCACGGCAATGGTGAGTCTGTATTCATGGCAATGGTGAGTCTGTATTCATGGCAATGGTGAGTCTGCATTCATGGCAATGTGGGTGCTGCATTCATGGCAATGTGGGTGCTGCATTCATGGCAATGTGGGTGCTGCATTCATGGCAATGTGGGTGCTGCATTCATGGCAGTGGGGTGGGTGCTGCATTCATGGCAGTGGGGTGGGTGCTGCATTCATGGCACTTGTGAGGCTGCAGATGGGCACTAACCCTTATTTTGCTTCACAGTTCTTTATTTAAAATGTAAGATTTCTTCTTGAAGATTCCCTTTTTAAAGTGAAGGTGTGTGTTATAAGCTGATAAATACAGTATATCCAAATAACACGCCTGAGCTCATCTCTTCACCACACTCAGCCACAAAGGCAAGAGAATTCTTGGTGGGCGGTGTATTAGTGCTCGAAGGAACACACTTAGACCAAATTTTAATGGTTTAAAGAATGTCAGGCAAAATGGTCGGCCCTCACGCATGTTCACTTCATCAAATCTGGCCCTCTTTGAAAAATGTTTGGACACCCCTGGAATAGACTGTTAAAGTATATATGAACCCTTACCTTGCATTTAGTTTAAAATAGAAATGAAAGGTGAAACATTTGTGTGTATCTATATAGAAAACACAATATATATATATATATATATATATATATATATATATATATATATTTTAATTATAAGTGATCACATAATCTCTGTTCTCAGTTGCATAAGGGTCTTGGAGAGGTGGAGAAACAGCAGAACACTGATCGATCTCCCCAGTAAACGGCTGTGCGGGGGGGTTGTCAGCACAAGTCTTGGCTATTGGAAAACAGGCAGACTGTTCTCCCAGCACAGCCACAAAACTGACCATGCTGGCATTGATGAGCTCTCATGCCTAGCATGGTCATTTGGAAGTAGGAAAGCAGGGGTACTGGAAGGATCACCAGGCAATGCAAAAAGAGCAGGATTATTTTTAACACAAATACATGGAGTATGAAATATTGGAGTAATATATATATTTCTTTCTCGTACATCACGGGACACAGAGCGGCATAGTCATTACTATGTGGGTTATATAGTTTACCTTCAGGTGCTGGCACTGGCAACTTCCAAACCGGAAGTACCCTCCCCTATATAAGCCCCTCCCATCCGGGAGTACCTCAGTTTTTTGCCAGTGTCTAAGGTGTTGGCCAAGAAGTAACATGTGTTTTTCACTGAGCTTGCGTACAGGTTCTTTTGGGCCTCAGTAAGCTATTCCGGATCCGACCAAAAAAGCTTCATAGCTAAACGGTCGGTACCCGGGCCTTGCAAGAGAAGAGCAAGGTTTTGCCTGTAATGCCTCTCTTAGGAGGGCTGGACCCTGGGATCCAGAGCTCTGGTCATACCCACGACCAAGATGTTTTCTGTGCAGGGTGCTATACAGGTCCAGGGGAGTGGAATCCTTGGGAACCCGGTCCCTGAAGGTTTAATTACAATGCCTGCCGTGATAGGTGAAGTTTGGGCTTCTGTGGACCAAACAGAGTCCTGCGGCGAGGAAAAGGTAAGTGGGGGCCCTCAGGAACTTGGTTCTATTGGGGGACCCCCAAGCCTATTTTGTCTTTCTGCCTGTTACCTAAGGTATTCCCGCTAATATTCTGTGCATGCCTGTTACTACTGAGAAAATGTAAACATTTTAATAGTAGGCAAGAAAAAATAAAATAAAAAAATGTAAGACCGCGGTACCTGTGTTAAACACTAGAGGCCGCTAGGGTTCTTTTTCTTGTAATGTGGATTTTTTTCTTCCGAAGTCAAATCCAGGCAGTTGGTAAGTTCTCTTTGGGAAGCTGTCTCCTCTGCCCTGTTGCTGCGCTCATCCATCCCCGGGCCCTGCGGCAGGGACCCTGGCTCCCATCTAGCTCCTTATTTTTTCAAAAAAGGCGCCGAAGGCGCACGTGCCCGCGCGCGTGCGCGCGCCTCTCTATATAGAGGCGATCTGGAAAAAGGGGCGGAGCGGGTGGATGACGCTCGGTGTGCGCCGCGGCGCTACTGCGCATGTGCGGGCGTCCAGCATGTTTAAAGGCAATCACAGCTGGCTATTGAAGGGCACAGACAGAGCTAGCAACAGTAAAAAGGCACACAGAGGCGGTTGATGCAGGCATCCCCTAGAAAGGCACTTTAGTATACACCAACTGTTATATAGCAGCAATTGTGCTAGACTATTCTCAGTAAAAGGGGTGTATTACGGCTGGAATACCTCAGCTTTGGGCTTAGGAATATGCCGTCCAGAAGTTCCGGAACTAAATCTTCCAGGAAGCGAAAGGGGTCTCCATCGGGCTCTGAGGATCTTGGGCATGCTTCTGCTGCACCAGTCTCCCCTGAAAATTCAGAGGTTAGTGACCGTAGAGACCCCGCAGGAGTACCTGGTACTGTGGCTGTCCTCAGTTCACCTGCTCCTGTGTATGTAACAGAGGAGGTTTTTTCCTCAGCTCTGGGAGGATTAGAAGAGAGATTGTCAACATTAATCGCTGCCTCCCTGTCACAGGGAAAGCACGCCCGATCTCCGTCTCCTCCTTCAGAGTACCTGTTAGCGGAGCAACAGTCCCATACAGGGATCGACCTGCCTGAAGGGGATCAGGAGGAGGTTGATTCTGTTATAGAGGAATCAACAGTGGAGGAACCTTTCTCAGCATCTCAAGCTGAAAGATTATGGGTTCAGTCTCTGACTAACATGGTCCAATCAGCATTTAAAATGCACCTTGCGGAACCATCAACCACTACTGTCTCCTCGCTGGGGTCGCTAAAAGCTCCCCAGACTGTCTGTTCCTTTCCACTTCACCCTTTATTGGAAGGGCTCATATACCAGGATTGGGAACATCCTGATAAAATATTTACTCCCCCCAAGAGATTTCCGGTGGTCTATCCCATGGAGGATAAGTTCATCAAAAAATGGAGGGTCCCTACAGTGGACGCAGCCATCTCTTGTGTGAATAAATCACTGACATGTCCAGTGGATAATGTCCAAATGTTCAAGGACCCAATAGATAAAAAATTGGAGTCCTTATTAAAATCTGCTTTTTCTACAGCAGGCTTGGTGACACAACCAGCAGTGGCAGCTATTGGGGTCTGCCAAGCAGTGAAGGATCAGTTGAAACAGGTCTTAAGGGACTTGCCAGATCAGCAGGCTCTTGCCCTAGCTGATCTACCTAGAGCCTTATGCTTTGCGGTGGACGCTATAAAGGATTCAATCCCGCCTTACGCTGTCTGTAGTACATATGCGCAGGCTTCTATGGCTCAAAAACTGGTCTGCTGAAGCTCCCTGTAAAAAATTGCTGGTTAGCTTCCCATTTCATGGTGAACGCTTATTCGGGGAAGACCTGGACAAATATATCCAGAAAATTTCGGTAAAAGTACACTCTTGCCGGTTAAAAACAGAGTTAGAGGTCCCTCTTTTAAGAGGCCTGCTTCTCCAGTCCCTGGGGCATCGGCTGTGAAACAGTTCCGACGGCCTCCTCGGTCAAATCCCGGGGGTAAAAATCAGGGACAATCGCAGGGTAATAAGAAACCCTGGGTCAGGAGAGGTACAAAACCTCCCCCAAAGTCAAATGCATGAAGGGTTGCCCCCACTCAATCGGGTGGGGGGGAAGACTCCAGTTGTTCGCAGAGACCTGACGGGACACGATCAGAGACAGATGGGTGCTCTCCGCAGTAAGTCTGGGATACAGATTGGAGTTAAGACTCTCCTCCTTCCCATTTTATGAGGTCAAACGTGCCAAGGGATCCCCGGAAGAGAGAGTCCCTCCTGTTGGCACTAGAACAACTATTGCTCCAAGGAGTAATTATGGAGGTTCCCCTGGAAGAATGGGGGTTCGGGTTTTACTCAAACCTCTTTACAGTCCCGAAGCCAAACGGGGACGTGAGGCCCATATTAAATCTAAAAGGGCTAAACAAATTCCTACATATCAGGACTTTCCGGATGGAGTCGATCCGATCGGTGGCCACTGCCATACAAGGGGAGGAATGGTTAGCCTCAATCGACATCAAAGATGCTTATTTGCACATTCCCATCTTTCCAGTCCACCAAAAATTTCTACGCTTTGCAGTAGAAGGCCGCCATTTTCAGTTCAGAGCCTTACCCTTCGGTCTGGCCACAGCACCACGCGTGTTCACAAAAATTCTGGCCCCATTATTGGCCAATTTAAGAACACGAGGTGTAACGATAATGGCATATCTAGACGACTTGTTGCTGATAGACCACTCAGTGGAAAAACTAGAAGTGGTTGTTCACGAGACAATCGAGTATCTGGAATCTCACGGTTGGATTATCAACCGAGACAAGTCAGCCCTAAAACCAGTCAAAAGTCTGGAATACTTGGGGCTAAGGCTGGATTCAGACCAGAGAAAAATTTTCTTGCCTCAAGAAAAGGTGTCGTCTTTGAGAGATTTGATCCACCTAGTGGGTACAAAAAGACAGCCATCCATACGCCTGTGCATGAGGCTGCTGGGAAAAATGGTGGCATCATTCGAAGCAGTACCCTACGGTCAATTCCATTCAAGGAATTTGCAAAGGGCTATACTGTCAGCCTGGAACAAAAAAGTTCAGGCCCTAGACTTACCAATGTCCTTGTCCCCTTCCGTTCGCAAGAGCCTCCGTTGGTGGTTGGTTCCCCAGAATCTGGAAAAAGGGAAATCCTTCAGTCCGATTTCTTGGAAGGTGGTCACTACAGATGCCAGCCTTATAGGCTGGGGAGCAGTACTGGAGCAATGGTCTCTCCAGGGCAGATGGTCGGATGCAGAAAAGGCCCTGCCCATCAATCTCTTAGAGATACGAGCAGCCCGGTATGCCCTAGTAGCATGGACATCCAAACTCCAAGGGTCCCCTGTCAGAATTCAATCGGACAATGCCACGGCAGTGGCATATATCAATCATCAGGGTGGCACCAGGAGTCGTGCAGCCCAGAGGGAAGTAAATTGCATCCTGAAATGGGCAGAAAGATATGTCCCAGCCATATCCGCGGTATTCATTCCAGGAGTGGAGAATTGGAAGGCGGACTTTCTAAGTCGCCAACAATTATGCCCAGGGGAATGGTCCCTTCACCCCGAGGTTTTCCGGACAATATGTCAGCGGTGGGGAACACCGGATGTAGATCTGCTAGCATCCAGATTCAACGCAAAAGTGGACAGGTTTGTCTCTTGGACAAGGGATCCCCTAGCTTGCGGCTTGGATGCCCTAGTGTTCCCTTGGGATCAGTTCAAGCTGATATATGCATTCCCACCGCCACAATTGTTACCTCGATTACTCCGCAGAATCAGGGTAGAAAAGAAACCAGTGATTCTGGTGGCTCCAGCGTGGCCCCGAAGAGCATGGTACACGGAGATTGTAAAAATGTCTGTGGGGAGTCCTTGGACCCTCCCACATCGTCCGGACCTGCTTTCGCAAGGACCGACATACCACCCTTCCTTACCAGCCCTAGGTTTGACGGCCTGGCTATTGAAGCCCACATTCTAAAAAAGAGAGGTCTCTCTAATTCTGTGGTAGCTACCATGATCAATGCCAGGAAGCCGGTATCCAGGCAGATCTACTATAGAATCTGGAAGGCGTTAATCGCCTGGTGTGAGGCCAAGAAATGGCATCCACGTAAGTACGTAATAGGTAGGATTCTGGACTTCCTACAGTGGGCTGTAGATAGGAAGCTTGCCTTGAGTACTATCAAGGGTCAGATTTCGGCCTTGTCAATATTTTTTCAGAGGCCCTTGGCCTCGCATTCACTAGTCAAAGCCTTTATACAAGGAGTGATGCGTATTAGCCCTCCGGTTAATATTCCCATATGTCCATGGGACTTAAACCTGGTTCTGTCGGTTCTACAGAAACAACCATTTGAACCATTACAGCATATTTCCCTGGTTCTTCTCACCAGGAAATTGATTTTTCTAGTAGCCATTTGTTCGGCTAAAAGAGTGTCGGAATTAGCCGCTATGTCCTGTAAAGAGCCATATCTGGTTATCCATAAGGACAGAGTAGTGTTACGTCCTCATCCAGGCTTTCTTCCTAAGGTGGTATCGAGGTTTCATTTGAACCAAGATGTGGTTCTTCCTTCTTTTTTCCCCAAACCTAGTTCAGTAGAGGAAAAGTTACTACATTCTTTGGATGTAGTAAGAGCAGTTAAAGCTTATCTAAAAGCCACTGCTCAGATTCGCAGAACGGATACTTTGTTTATTCTGCCGGAAGGCCCCAGAAAGGGTCAGGCAGCGTCAAAATCTACTTTAGCCAAGTGGATTCGACAGGTCATTATGCAAGCCTATGGCTTGGGAAGGAGACCGCCTCCGTTCAAAGTTAGGGCGCACTCCACGAGAGCAGTTGGAACTTCATGGGCAGTGCATCACCAGGCCTCCCTGGCTCAAATCTGTAAGGCCGCAACATGGTCTTCAGTACACACGTTTACTAGGTTCTACCAGGTGGACGTTAGAAGTCAGGAGGATGTCGCCTTTGGGCGCAGTGTGTTGCAGGCCGCAAAAGATCCTCATGTCTGATAGCGCTCAGCTTATGTATGGTGTATCCCCCCCCTTATTGGGCATTGCTTTAGGACATCCCACATAGTAATGACTATGCCGCTCTGTGTCCCGTGATGTACGAGAAAGAAAATAGGATTTTTATAACAGCTTACCTGTAAAATCCTCTTCTTGGAGTACATCACGGGACACAGAGCTCCCACCCCTCTTTTGGGGACACTTATTGCTTTGCTGCAAAACTGAGGTGCTCCCGGATGGGAGGGGCTTATATAGGGGAGGGTACTTCCGGTTTGGAAGTTGCCAGTGCCAGCACCTGAAGGTAAACTATATAACCCACATAGTAATGACTATGCCGCTCTGTGTCCCGTGATGTACTCCAAGAAAAGGATTTTACAGGTAAGCTGTTATAAAAATCCTATTATATACTTTAACCACTTCCTACCGGGTCATAGACATATGACGCCGGCAGGAACCCACCCTCCCTCCGGGCGGACGTCATATGACGTCCTTTTTTCCCAGCCGTCTATGGGGCGCGCGGCAACGCTCGTGACCCGGTGAGTGTGCCCGGCGGCCGCGATGTCCGCTGGGCACCCGCGATTGCCCGCGATCACGGCAGAAGTGTGGATCTGTGTGTGTAAACACACAGATCCACCTCCTGTCAGAGGTGAGGAGACCGATGTGTGTTCCCAGTACAGAGGAACACGGATCGGTCTCCTCCCCTTGTGAGTCCCCTCCCCCTACAGTTACAATCACTCAATAGGGAACATATTAACCCCTTGATCGCCCCCTAGTGTTAACCCTTTCCCTGCCAGTCACATTTACACAGTAATTAGTGCAGTTTTATAGCACTAATCGCTGTATAAATGTGAATGGTCCCAAAAACGCGCCAATAGTGTCCGATGTGTCTGCCGCAATGTCACGGTCACAATAAAAATCGCAGATCGCCGCTATTACTAGTAAAAAAAAAAAAAAATGCCATAAATCTATCCCATATTATGTAGACGCTATAACTTTTGCGCAAACCAATCAATATACGCTTATTGCAAAAAAAAATTACCAAAAATATGTAGAATACGTATCGGTCTAAACTTAGAAAAAAAATTGTTTTAAAAAAAAAAAATTGTGATATTTATTAAATCAAAAAGTAAAAAATATTGCATTTTTTTCAAATATGTCGCTCTTCTTTTGTTTATAGCACAAAAAATAATAACCGCAGAGGTGATCAAATACCACCAAAAGAAAGCTCTATTTGTGGGGGAAAAAGGACGTCAATTTTGGTTAGGTTCAACGTCGCACGACCGCGCAATTGTCAGTTAAAGCGACGCAGTGCTGCATCGCAAAAAGTGCTCTGGTCAGGAAGGGGGTAAATTCTTCCAGGGCTGAAGTGGTTAAGGTAGGCTCTCGTATAATTACGTTTTGGTAGGTAAAGTGGAAGTAAACTCAAATTACCAGTTTCAAAAAAGTTTAATTTCCGGCATGTGCCGGAAATGTAGCACTCCCATTGGTTGTGCTCTTAACCAAAATGTCAAACCATCCAATGTCTGGTGTCATAACTGAACACATGTGCAGGATCATGGCACTTGTAGATTAAACAGAGGCCAAGATGGCCGCTTCCTTGGCTGAAAACAATAGGAGGGTTTACTTACACTTTTAAGAGCTGAAGGTCCTGGGAGATGCATATCAGAACAAGACCCGCTGTGTGCAGGCCACGCCCCCGACACGTTTCACTTCACCCACTTGATCTTACTCACTACACTTTCTTGCAGTCTGAGTGACTCGCATACACACCAAAGTTTTGGTGGTTCTAAGGTAGACTTTTCAGTCGGACAGTAACATTTATGTCCAGCATATGAGTGCACTAGCCTCTCAGCAGGACCCCCCGATTTTGGAGAATCCAGCAAATAGCTTGACATCAATTGTCGCTGGAATGGCTGCAGCCAGTGGCGGCTGGTGCTCGATATTTTTTGGAGGGGGGGGGGGATCTCCCCCTCTCACACACCAATGCCAATTCCCCTCCCTCCCCCCGGGGGAGATAGATGGGTGAGCGGCCTTATCTTAGGAGATATCGAGGACGAGGCTTAGGGGCTTCCCCTTTTGGCCGAACAGGTGAAGCTTCTCCTCCCTAGTGGAACAGGAAGTGGGTACTGAGACCCGATTTGGCCGGGAGTCCTCGGACTCCCTGACCAATCGGGTCTCGGGACCTACTTCCTGATTGGCCAGGAGGAAAATCGGGAAGACCGTATATAAATATTAATTCGCTATTGTCACACAACTGGGTGGGCTCAGGGCGCAGTGCTCTGCGCCCTGAGCCCACCCTTTTTTAACCACTTGCTTACTGGGCACATAGCTTCCTGCCCAAGCGAAATTTCAGCTTTCGGCACTGTCACGCTTTGAATGAAAATTGCGCGGTCGTGCGACGTGGCTCCCTAACAAAATTGACATCCGTTTTCTCCCACAAATAGAGCTTTCTTTTGGTGGTATTTTATCATCTCTGCAGTTTTTATTTTTTGCGCTATAAACAAAAAAAGAGCGACAATTTTGAAAAAAACACTATTTTTTACTTTTCGCTATAATAAATATCCCAATTTTTTTTTTTTTTAAACTATTTTCTTTCTCAGTTTAGGCCGATACGTATTCTTCTACATATTTTTGGCTAAAAAAATCGCAATAAGCGTATGGTGATTGGTTTGCGCAAAAGTTATAATGCCTACAAAATGGGGGATAGCATTATGCCATTTTTTATTATTATAATTTTTTTTACTAGTAATGGCGGTTATCTGCTTGTCACGACTGCGACATTATGGCAGACACTTTTGACACATTTTTGGGACCATTCACATTTATACAGCGATCAGAGCTATAAATATGCAATGATTACTGTATAAATGTGACTGGCAGGGAAGGGGTTAACACTAGGGGTGAGGAAGGGGTTAAATGTGTTCCCTAGGAGTGATTCTTACTGTGGGGGGAGGGGAGTGACTGGGAGAGGTGACTGATCTGTGTCCCTATGTACAAGGGACACAGCATCGGTCTCCTTTCCATGACAGGACGTAGATCTCTGTGTTTACACACAGAGATCTACGTCCTTGGCTGTATAACGGCCGATCGCGGGTACCTGGCGGATATAGCAGCCGCCAGGCACGCGCATCGGCACCTCAGTGACGCGGCGGGCACGCGCGCCCCCCAGTGGCCAGAGAAGCCGAGGCCGTCAATAGACGGCCTCCTGGACCTGAAGAGCCACCTTGTAGCCGTCATTTGACAATGGCCCGGGCTCCAAGTAGTTAAAGCCAATAAGAGCCTCCGGCCTTAATCCTATGCTTCCAGAAAAAAAAAAAAACATTGAAATCCATACGTCTGGCATCCTGCATGAAGATTAGGGTGCTGCGCAAGGATTGGGGGGGGGGGGGCCTGTACCCTGCATGGATGGGACGCCATTGGCTGCAGCATTGGGATTTATCACCATTGAAGTGACATATATATATATATATATATATATATATATATATATATATATATATATATATATATATATATATATATATACATATATATATATATTAGGATGAGGTGTATAATAAAGGCCTTCAATACACCGCTCAGCGCCTCGGACTCGCACAATTGCAAAAAAATCTTGTAGTAGGTAACCGACACTAGAAATAGATATCACACAGATATTAAAGTGATACCATACACGAATTTCTCTGATAACTCAAAGAATTTCTAAGAGGAGCAGCCGTTTAAAAATGTAAGATATTAAAAAGATAGTATAAACATAAAACAGTGAATCTGTGTCAGAAATATACTAGAAACAGCGCTGATGTTGGTGTGATTCAGGCGGCCAACTCCACCTCCAAAGTATTAAACAGTTTATGGCAGATGAAACAAGAATGCAGAGTGTCCAATAATGTTCATTGGTGGTCCTAGATACAAACAGCATGCACCTTCACCGTAAAATCTGATCCACCCAGTGGGAACACACTCCCCCTCAGGGGTTTAAACTCACCAGAGCAAAGCTCAAACAATGCCTTGAACAGGGGAGTAAATCGGAACCTTTTCAGCATTCAGCATCAGCCAAGGAGATGTCTGATCAGTGGGGACTCCCAAATGGAATACACAAACAGAGGAAAGCAAAAATAGCGTAACTCCGTTTATTAAGTAAAGTTCCCCACACATCACATAGCCCCTTATTACATTAAACGTACATTAATTCAAACATAACAGAGCAAAAAATCATCATATCACCACATCGCCGTCCGTCCGTAAGACAATCGATACTCGAACGAATATCCAGGAACTGTTCTTACTTCCGGGTTTGGCTGGCGTGGAGCGCATACATCACTTCCGGTAGCGTCGTGTAGGTCACGCCCTGACGCGTTTCGTCATATCCTGACTTCAACAGAGGATGCCCTCTGTTGAAGTCAGGATATGACGAAACGCGTCAGGGCGTTCGTTCGAGTATCGATTGTCTTACGGACGGACGGCGATGTGGTGATATGATGATTTTTTGCTCTGTTATGTTTGAATTAATGTACGTTTAATGTAATAAGGGGCTATGTGATGTGTGGGGAACTTTACTTAATAAACGGAGTTACGCTATTTTTGCTTTCCTCTGTTTGTGTATTCCATTTGGGAGTCCCCACTGATCAGACATCTCCTTGGCTGATGCTGAATGCTGAAAAGGTTCCGATTTACTCCCCTGTTCAAGGCATTGTTTGAGCTTTGCTCTGGTGAGTTTAAACCCCTGAGGGGGAGTGTGTTCCCACTGGGTGGATCAGATTTTACGGTGAAGGTGCATGCTGTTTGTATCTAGGACCACCAATGAACATTATTGGACACTCTGCATTCTTGTTTCATCTGCCATAAACTGTTTAATACTTTGGAGGTGGAGTTGGCCGCCTGAATCACACCAACATCAGCGCTGTTTCTAGTATATTTCTGACACAGATTCACTGTTTTATGTTTATACTATCTTTTTAACATATATATATATATATATATATATATATATATATATATATATAATATAAACCTAGGATTGCGAGTAACGAGCATTTTGTAATACGAGCACTGTATTTTAAAAAAAATCGTAACTCAGTTTGCGATATATATTGCGATTTTATATATATATATATATATATATATATATATATATATATATATATATATATATATATATAAAAATTATAATAATAATAAAAGGCCTGCCATTGATTCACTGTGCCAGAAACCCTTTGCTATTTAAAGTCTGTTTTTTTTATTTCTTTTAGCATACTAGCAGTCACCAGTGCAAAGGATGCTGGGATATATTTGATTCTGGCAACTACGGGCCACTTCTCCCTCTTCCCTCTGCTCTTCACAGCACAAGGTAAAAGACTCCCTATTCTAATATCATGGTCAGGACTGTGCTGAAACATGAGGTTCAACTCCAGGAGGACCGCTAAATCTAGAATTTAAGCACAATATAGGTGTATGGATCACATGCTTAAACCGATACTTGGGGACATTGGTCCAGCTTGGCTCAATGTAAGTGTCCATCATCACTGGGGATGCTGAAAATCATTGTATCAGTCCACACTAAATACCTTGAGAGCCATGATCTTCTGGGATACGAAGCACGAGGTTGCACGCCTTACCAGGGGTCTCCAAACATTCTAAATAAAGGGCCGGTTTATTGTCCTTCAGACTCTAGGAGGGCCGAACTATGGCCAGCGGGAGTGGAAATTTTCCTGCCATCAGTGGTAGTAAGCATTGCCACATTTGGTATTAGGGGGAGGAACAGTGCCCAGTCCTTGGTATCATAGGGAGGAATAGTACCCCATTTTTGGTGTCAGTGGGGGAAATGATGCCCCATTGTTGGTGGCAGAATAGTGTCTTGTATCAGTGGGATGAATAGTGCCCAAAGGGCCGGAAAAAGGCAAGCAGAGGGCCACATCCGGCCCTCAGGCCGCAGTTTGGAGACCACTGCCTTACACCGCCTCTATTCAGAGAACACCTTTTTATTAAAAAAATGTAATTAAAAAGTTCTGTGTATGCAAGGTGTTTTCTGATTGAACAAGGTGGTGAGGAGGGAGTGGATGCTGTCACAATCTCCACCTCATCCAATCAGAGAACACCTTGTCAGAGAACTTTTTTTTTACTTTAAAAGGAAACTCCCTTCAATTTTTTTATTTTTTTTTAACTGGTTGGTGCCTTATAACGCTTGTGGTGGTTAACATAGTAAATATAGGGGGAGTCTCACGTGCAGCCCTTAACATGTTCTGGGGGCCACACAATAGATAGGTTACATGGACAGGCAATTTGAGTAGAATTGCAATGGTTAAAATTCTCAATGACTGCACTCGCTTACAGTAGTGTTTGTCGCTCAATTGCATTCTGACATTCTTGTTGGGATCTGGGGATTATTGTTACCTATAACATAAGAAATCTTCACTTTTCTGACTTCGGGTCGATTTTATGATGACATTGTTTTTTTGTTTACAAACTTTTTTTATTGAGGTTAAATTGTGGTACAATAAGAGGTAAGATGACATTTTTGATACTGGTATCAGAAAAATGTTGTATGGATGTTATTCGATCCTATAGCAGTGATATGCTGTGAAGAATGTATTTTGTCCTGTTGTGATTTTCTCTCTAGAATTTACTTGATCCTGTTGTAGTAATTTGCTGTAAATATTTTATATGTGATTAATTAATAATTTTTCACCACTAAAGAGTTGCCTATCAAGATCTTTCTAATGGCGATTTTCACCGTGTTCAGTGTCAGCTCATTGAAGGCATTTTTCAGGTAATCCACTAACTTTTATTCACTGATATTTACTTGGGTGAACCCAAAATATAAAAAATAATAATACTGCGCCAACCCCAAATTAATTGTAACAACAGCAGCCAAACACCAAAATCAGACAGGAAAATATAATGTATATGTGGTAAAAAGTGTGGCGCTAATGAAAATTTAAAGTGAAGGAAACCTTATATATGTTAAAATGTAATATATACACAATGTGTTGTGATAAGATCAAAAGTGTATAACATACAGAATATAGTGAAAAAACAAATAGCATACAAAAATCATAGGAGACATAAATTTATGTCCTCTTCAATCTGTCCGTAATCGATATCACAGGCAGCTAATCATCAAACTGGTGCATTTAAAAATTTGAATATAAATATGCATAAACCAATAACATTTAAACTGAATTTGTGTGGGGCATCACAGATGAATGTGTGTCCATAAATTGTCATACAGAGAATAAAGTTCAAAACCAAGGTCCAGTGAAGAACTTCCAATGACTGTAGAATATATTTTAAATATATTAAGCGTTCTGTGCAGACATGTGTAGTATCACCCGGGAGTGCCTTCACCATGGGCCAATATGGGAGAAAAAGGTACTCTTACCAGCCAGAATGGATCCAACACACCGTACGGCGGTGGA
>CM055117.1:1080096545-1080171545 GCA_029206835.1 Rana muscosa
TCATCAGAGCTTTGTCCACTTCATGGACAGAAGGAACGGAAAATCTGTAGAAGCAGCCAGGATCTGTAGAACACCTCCTCCCAGTAGTGGTAGGCACTCCTGATCTGTATTTTCAAGCCAGAAACGATCCAAATACCGGGCAAAGGTCACCTTAATCGTTAATGACCATGGAAAACAAAAAAATCCTTGACATGGTGTAAATCCAAAAAGATTTATTGCAGACACATCCGTAAAAGTTCACACAGTATGAACATCAATAAAAAATCCATAAAATCACAAAAAATCCCCCAAAAAATCCACAGCACAGAATACAGCAAGGCAGCGTGGTAAGGACAGCTGGAGCTGACGTGTTAACCCGACCGGTTTCGTCCAAACAGACTTCAGCTGGGGTATACATGAGCTCTCTGTCCTCCACGCTATTTATGTAGGAAGAAATAATGCCATAATTGAAAGCAACTGTTGTCCCATTACACTTCCCGCTTCCGGGATCATCATGTCCAATGGGAAGAACAGATAGTGACGTGGATCCAGCCCCTAATGGTAACGGACCAATAGAAAAATATGTGTCATTGAAGTACCCCACCGCGTCATCAGCCACTGTCTCTATGGCCGTCAGCGTGCGGAGGTTTATCAGTAGCACATGACGCTCTCTCCTGGCGTAAGCGTCAACCGCAAAGCAATCTGGGGTGTGTAGTCCCGTGAAAAGCCGAAGGCTATAATCACGGACCTCATCACGCCCCATTTGTCATCACATCCATGTCCACATACCCTACAGTGAGTAAGCTGGGTGCGTAATCCCGCGATAAGCCCCACCGCTATGATCGCAAAGGCCCGCTATCCAGCCGATCTGTGTGTCAACACAGATCTGATCACCATGACGATATGTGTAAACAGCCATATAACGGAAGTGGCGGAGGTGTGTCAGTGATACATCATATGTCTCCATGACTAAAACATCCGCCCATCGGGCGTGTTGGGAAATGTAGTTTTAATAACAAAATATGATATAAAATATAACTAAGAGGACTGATAACCAGCTGATCTCTCTGTAAGCAGACTGATCACATCCGCACATATTCTAATAGGTGGACCGGGATATATATTCCCACGGTAAACTATATTGAGAACCGTTGCCCAACCTATATTTACATCAGCACGTACCAAAAACATAGGAACAGCCGCACATAGTGCAACTGCTACCATGTTACAAAACAATATCATAAATGTAATCCTAAAATTGATCAGTAATTAATGATCATCAATCAAAAAATATTAAAAATATTATTAAAATAGACATGGCATCCCGGAAGTAGGAACTGCACAAAATTGTCCCCAAAATGACATGAATAACCATATATGGCAGATAATCGTATATTGGGTATAACAAAAAGAATATACTTCAGATAGTTCATTGGCATGGGTGAAGCCACTACTCTCAAATGAGTATATATCAGTATAATGCATGTAAAGGAAAAATTCTATAAATTGTTGAGTAATATATTATGCTCGATTTATAAAAGCGTTAATGTCCCAGTCCACGTTTAGGCCATGAGGCCTATAACTTTTAAGCTGGTAAATCCAGTAAGTTTCTAACTTGGAGACCCCCTGTGACAGAACCCACTGTCACTGTGTGTTTTGGAAGGGACTTTGGGCTGGCCTACTACCCACAGACTATGGCCCAGAAGAGACTGAGAGACTTACGGACAAGCTGACATTGAGATAATGTAATGTAATGCGACATCCCTTCTCCCCCATCTGCCCCCCCCTCTTGTTGCTGTGCTTAATTGTGTTGGTTCATGGCATATAGACAATGGTCTGGACTGCAGACATCTCTCCGCAGGGGATGTGTATTGAAGGACTGCCTGCTTACCATAATCCCTTTATGTTTAACTGTAGTCTGTTTCAATGTTCAGTTCCCATTGGTTCTTCCTTGTCCCCTACCCCCCCTCTATGACAAGCCTAAGGGGAGTGTCCCTAACTGTGTGTAAAAGTGTATGTTTTGGATTTAATAAACTGTTGATGCTCTGCATGTTTAACCCTCAACACCTGTGTGGATTGTCTCGTGATTGAGGGGTTAAGGGCTGGTTATGGCGAATCTGCAGGCTGCGGGTGCGTTTGGAGGACAGGAGACACAGGTCTGGCGGATGTGCCCTCCTGGGGTATCCGAGATCCGTCACACCCCCCTAAGCCGGGACTCCCCTCTCCAGCTGGGGATGAACTTATCTATAATTTGAAAAGTGGTACCTTTTGGGGTTCTTGTTGTGGAACTCCAAATAATGCCTTGGGACACTGTGGTTCGTGTCAGCTGTTGGTTTATTTCTATCTAGGGCCAATGACCTTTCAGGTACACAGAAAAGATAAATCATGGACCTCTTACAGTTTGCAACCGACCACAATTATTTTTGGTATAATGGCGATTTCTTTTTACAAGAAAAGGGGGTTGCAATGGGAGCAAAGTTTGCTCCCAGTCTGGCCAATATTTTTATGGCCAAATGGGAGGAGGATGTCATCTATGCTGGTAATCGACCCGAGATTATTCTCTGGGTTCGATACATAGATGACGACATCCTCCTATGGAGGGGTGATGAAACCTCTTTGAACACTTTCATGTCTACTTTAAATGACAATGATGTGGGCATCAGTCTATCTTACGAAGCTAGTTTTAGGTCCATACATTTCTTTCTCGTACATCAGAGGACACAGAGCGGCATAGTCATTACTATGTGGGTTATATAGATACCTTCAGGTGCTGGCACTGGCAACTTCCAAAACAGGAAGTACCCTCCCCTATATAAGCCCCTCCCATCCGGGAGCACCTCAGTTTTTTGCCAGTGTCTAAGGTGTTGGCCAAGGTTAACATGTATTCATCTGGGCTTGTGTACAGGTTCTCTGGGCCTTAGCAAGCTATTCCGGATCCGACCAAAAAAGCTTCATAGCTAAACGGTCGGTACCCGGGCCTTGCAGAGAAGAGCAGGGTTTTGCCTGTAATGCCTCTCTTAGGAGGGCTGGACCCTGGGATCCAGAGCTCTGGTCATACCCAAAACCAAGAGGCTATCTGTGCAGGGTGCTATACAGGTCCAGGGGAGTGGAATCCTTGGGAACCCGGTCCCTGAAGGTCTAGTACAATGCCTGCCGTGAGAGGTGAAGTTTGGGCTTCTGTGGACCAAACAAAGTCCTGCGGCGGGGAAAAGGTAAGTGGGGGCCCCTCAGGAACTTGGTTCTATTGAGGGGACCCCCAAGCCTAATATGTCTTTCTGCCTGTTACCTAAAGGTATTCCCGCTAATAGCTGTATATGCCTAAGAAATCCTAGAAATGTCTTTTCATAAAGGAAGTTTTAAAAACTGTAAACCTAGAAATGTTTTTCATAAAGGAGGTTTAAAAAAAAAAAAAAAAAAGACAAAAGTGCGGTACCTGTGTTTGTCCACTAGAGGCCGCTGTGGAACGTCTTTTTTTCTTGGGACTATTCCTTCCATGGTGAAAGTCCAGGCAGATGAGTGAGCTCTCTATCAGGGAAGCTGCATTCCTCTGTCATGCTGCCAAGTAGTTTCCTTCCATCCCCGAGTCCTGGTGAAACAGGGACCCTGGCTCCTCTCCCTACATGGCGCCAAGAGCGCACACGTGCACGCGCGCGCGCGCACACACGCTTTCTTTTTATAAGATTTAGCTTCAAAAAGGGGGCGGAGCCTGGCGGATGACGCGCTCTGTGCGCCCAGCGCTTCTGCGCATGTGCGGGCGTCCCAGCAAGATAAAAGGACTCTGTCCACGCTGCTTGCTATGGACACAGAGCATGAAAAGGAGCTGGTAGCATGGTATAGGGGCTTACAGCGGGCGGTTGATACAGGCATCCCCAGAAAGACGCATTAGTAGACACCCACTGATGTACATAGCAGCAAATTGCATTAGACTATTTCAGTAAAGGGGTGTATTGCGGCTGGAATACCTCAGCTTTGAACTAAGAAATATGCCGCCTAAAAAACTCCGAGATATACCTCTCAGGAAGTGTAGGGGGTCTCCATCGGGCTCTGAGGATCTGGAGCAGTCATCTGCACCTTCCTCCCCTGAGAAATCAGAGGTTAATACCCATAAGGAACCCCCGGGAGTGCCAGGTACTGCGGCTGTCCTCAGTCCACCTGCTACTGCATATATAACAGAGGAGGTTTTTGCCTCAACTCTGGAGGGATTGGAGCAGAGATTGGCAGCATTGATCGCTTCTTCTCTACAGGAAAGAAAGCGCGCCAGATCTCCATCCCCTCCATTAGAGTGCCTGTTGGCAGAGCAACAGTCCCAGGAAGGGACTGACCTTCCTGAAGGGGATCAGGAGGAGGTTAACTCTGTTTTTGAGGAATCGACAGTAGATGAACCATTTTCAGCATCACAGACTGAAAGATTGTGGGTTCAGACCCTAACTGACATGGTTCGATCTGCATTTAAAATGCCTCTTGTTGAACCATCAACTACTGCTGTCTCCTCGTTGGGGTTGCTAAAAGCTCCCCAGATTAATTGCTCCTTTCCAATTCATCCATTATTGGAAGGACTTACTGTATATACCAGGACTGGGAACATCCTGATAAACTATTTGTTCCACCTAAGAAATTTCAGGTGATCTATCCCATGGAGGAAAAATTCACCCAGAGATGGAATGTTCCTACGGTGGACGCAGCCATTTCTTCTGTGAACAAATCACTGACATGTCCAGTAGATAATGTTCAAATGTTCAAAGATCCAGTAGATAAAAAATTGGAATCTTTATTAAAATCTGCTTTTTCCACAGCAGGGGCTGTTACACAGCCAGCAGTGGCAGCTATTGGGGTCTGCCAAGCTTTAAAGGATCAAATGAAAATGGTCCTGAGGGATTTGCCAGACCAGCAGGCCCAGGCTCTGGCTGATCTGCCTAGAGCATTATGCTTTGCGGTTGACGCCATCAAGGATTCTATCCATCAGGCCTCCCGCCTCACGCTGTCTTTGGTACATATGTGTAGGCTTCTGTGGCTCAAGAACTGGTCTGCTGAGGCTCCCTGTAAGAAGCTCTTAGTTAGCTTCCCATTTCATGGAGAACGCCTTTTTGGCGAAGACCTGGATAAATATATCCAGAAGATTTCCAGTGGTAAAAGTACTCTCTTACCAATTAAAAAGAGGTCTAGGGGTCCGTCTTTTAAGAGGACTACCTCTCCTATCCCTGGGACGTCTGCTACTAAGCAGTTCCGACGGCCTCCTCGGTCAAACTCAGGAGGTAAAAATCAGGGACAGTCACAGGGTAATAAAAAGCCCTGAATCCGAAGAGGTACTAAACCAGCCTCCAAGTCAAGCCTATGAAGGGCTGCCCCCACTCAAACGGGTGGGGGGAAGACTTCAGTTGTTCACAGAGACCTGGCGGGAGACGATCAAAGACAGATGGGTGCTCTCCGCAGTAACTCGGGGATACAAGTTGGAGTTAAAAGAGTCTCCTCCTTCCAATTTATGTGGTCAGGCATGCCTAAAGACCCTCTGAAAAGAGGGTCTCTCCTATTGGCGTTAGAACAACTATTGCTCCAAGGAGTAATTATGGAGGTTCCTATGGAAGAGTGGGGGTTGAGTTTCTACTCAAACCTTTTCACAGTCCCGAAACCAAACGGGGACATAAGACCCATATTGGACCTAAAGAGTCTAAACAAATTTCTAAACGTCCGGTCCTTCCGGATGGAGTCGATCCGATCGGTCACCGCTGCCCTACAGGGGGAGGAATGGTTAGCCTCGATCGACATCAAAGATGCTTACTTGCATGTTCCCATCTTTCCAGGTCATCAAAAATTTCTACGCTTTGCAGTAGAAGGGCGCCATTTTCAGTTCAGAGCCTTACCATTCGGTCTGGCCACAGCACCACGAGTGTTCACAAAAATTCTGGCCCCACTGTTGGCCGATCTAAGAACACGAGGTGTAACGATAATGGCATACCTACACGACCTGTTGTTGATGGACCACTCAGTTGCCAAGCTAGAAGTGGTAATTGTCGATACAATCAAGTATCTAGAATCTCACGGTTGGGTCATCAACCTGGACAAGTCAGCCCTACAGCCAGTGAAAAACCTGGTATATCTAGGGCTACGGCTGGATTCAGACCAGAGGAAGATTTTCTTACCTCTAGACAAGGTATCCTCTTTGAGGGGCTTGGTCCGTCTGCTTTGTGCAAAAAGACAGCCGTCCATACGCCTGTGCATGAGGCTGCTAGGAAAGATGGTAGCATCATTCGAAGCTGTGCCATACGCCCAATTCCACTCAAGGAATTTACAGAGGGCCATATTGTCAGCCTGGAACGGAAAAATTCAGGCTCTAGACTTTCCGATGGCTTTGTCCCCTTCCGTTCGGAAGAGTCTCTGCTGGTGGTTGATCCCCCAGAATCTCCAGAAGGGAAAACCCTTCAGTCCGATATCCTGGAAGGTGGTCACTACAGATGCCAGCCTTATAGGCTGGGGGGCAGTACTGGAGCAATGGTCTCTCCAGGGCAGATGGTCAAATGTAGTAAAAACCCTGCCCATCAATCTCTTAGAGATACGAGCAGCCCGGTATGCCCTAGTAGCCTGGGCATCCAGACTCCAAGGGTCCCCTGTCAGAATTCAATCAGACAATGCCACAGCAGTGGCATATATCAATCATCAGGGAGGCACCAGGAGTCGTGCAGTCCAGAGGGAAGTAAGTCACATCCTGGAATGGGCAGAAAAGCATGTCCCATGTATATCAGCTGTCTTCATTCCAGGGGTGGAGAATTGGAAGGCGGACTTTCTAAGTCGCCAACAGTTATGCCCAGGGGAATGGTCCCTTCATCCCGAGGTCTTCCGAGCAATATGTCAGCGGTGGGGAACACCGGATGTAGATCTGCTAGCATCCAGATTCAACGCAAAGGTGGACAGATTTGTCTCCCGGACAAGGGATCCCCTCGCTTGCGGCTCGGATGCTCTGGTGTTCCCTTGGAATCAGTTCAGACTGATATATGCATTCCCTCCGCTACAATTGTTGCCTCGACTCCTTCGCAGAGTCAGGTTGGAAAAGAAGCCGGTGATCTTGGTGGCTCCAGCGTGGCCCCGAAGGGCCTGATACGCGGAGATCATCAAAATGTCTGTGGGGAGTCCTTGGACCCTTCCACGTCGTCCGGACCTGCTTTCGCAAGGGCCGATATACCACCCTTCCTTACTAACTCTAAGTTTAACGGCCTGGCTATTGAATCCCACATCCTAAAGAAGAGAGGTCTCTCTAACTCTGTGGTATCAACTATAATCAATGCCAGGAAGCCTGTATCCAGGCAGATCTACTATAGAGTTTGGAAGGCGTACATCACTTGGTGCGAGGCCAGAAAGTGGCATCCACGTAAGTACGTTATAGGCAGAATTCTGGACTTCCTACAGTGGGCTGTAGACAGGAAGTTTGCCTTAAGTACTATCAGGGGTCAGGTTTCGGCCTTATCAATACTATTTCAAAGGCCCCTGGCTATGCATTCACTTGTCAAATCCTTTATGCAAGGGGTGACTCGTATTATTCCACCGATTAAAGCTCCCATATGTCCATGGGATCTAAATTTGGTTCTGTCGGTTCTGCAGAAGCAGCCATTTGAACCTTTGCGGCACATTTACTTGGTTATACTCACCAGAAAAATTATATTTTTAGTAGCCATATGCTCGGCTAGAAGAGTGTCGGAAGTAGCCGCCATGTCCTGTAAAGAGCCATATCTGGTTATTCATGAGGACAGAGTAGTATTACGTCCTCACCCAGCCTTTCTTCCTAAGGTGGTATCGAGGTTTCACTTGAACCAGGATGTGGTTCTTCCTTCTTTTCCCCAAACCGAGCTCGGTAGAGGAAAAGTTATTGCATTCTTTGAATGTAGTAAGAGCAGTTAAAGCTTATCTAAAAGCCACTGCTCAGATTCGTAGAACGGATTCTTTGTTTGTTCTGCCGGAAGGCCCCAGAAAGGGTCAGGCAGCATCAAAATCTACTTTAGCCAAGTGGATTCGACAGGTCATAATACAAGCCTATGGCTTGAGAAGTAGACCGCCTCCGTTCAAAGTTAGGGCGCACTCCACGAGAGCTGTTGGAACTTCATGGGCAGTGCATCACCAGGCCTCCCTGGCTCAAATTTGTAAGGCCGCAACATGGTCTTCAGTACACACGTTTACTAGGTTCTACCAGGTGGACGTTAGAAGTCAGGAGGATGTCGCCTTTGGGCGCAGTGTGTTGCAGGCCGCAAAAGATCCTCATGCCTGATGGCGCCCAGCTTATGTATGGTATATCCCCCCCCTCATTTGGCATTGCTTTGGGACGTCCCACATAGTAATGACTATGCCGCTCTGTGTCCCGTGATGTATGAACAAGAAAGTAGGATTTTTAAAACAGCTTACCTGTAAAATCCTTTTCTTGGAGTACATCACGGGACACAGAGCTCCCACCCCTCTTTTGGGGACACGTATTGCTTTGCTACAAAACTGAGGTGCTCCCGGATGGGAGGGGCTTATATAGGGGAGGGTACTTCCTGTTTTGGAAGTTGCCAGTGCCAGCACCTGAAGGTAATTCTATATAACCCACATAGTAATGACTATGCCGCTCTGTGTCCCGTGATGTACTCCAAGAAAAGATTTTACAGGTAAGCTGTTTTAAAAATCCTACTTTCATCAGAGCAAGTCCAGGCAGATGGTGAGTTCTCTTGTGGGAAACTGCTTCCTCTGCCATGTTGCAATGCTCGTCCATCCCCCGGCCTGCGGCAAAAGGGGCCCTGTCTCTTGTCCCTAGTTTCCCTTTTCAAAAAAGAGCGCCGAAGGCGCACGTGCCCGCGCGCGAGCAGGCGCCTCTATATATAGAGGTGAGCTGGGAAAGGGGGCGGAGCTTGGGGGATGACGCTCTGTGCGCGCCGCAGCGCTTCTGCGCATGTGCGGGCGTCCCAGCATGTTTAAAAAACACAATTATGTGTTATGAGCTGGCTATGGAGTGCAGAGACAGAGCTGGCAACATTTTAAAAAAGGCATACAGCAAGCGGTTGATGCAGGCATCCCCATAGAAAGGCACATTAGTAGACACCAACTGTTTTTATAGCAGCAATTGTGCTAGACTATTGTCAGTAAGTGGTGTATTTCGGCTGGAATACCTCAGCTTTGGGCTTAGGAATATGCCGTCTAAAAACTCCGGGACTAAAAATCCCAGGAAGCATAGGGGGTCTCCATCGGGCTCTGAGGATCTTGGGCATGCTTCGGCTGCACCAATCTCCCCTGAAGAATCAGAGGTTAGTGACCGTAGAGCACCCTCAGGAGTACCTGGTACTGTGGCTGTCCTCAGTTCACCTACTCCTGTGTATGTAACAGAGGAGGTTTTTTCCTCAGCTCTGGGAGGGCTGGAAGAGAGATTGTCAGCATTGATCGCTGCTTCCCTGTCACAGGGAAAAAGCGCTCGATCTCCGTCTCCTCCCTCAGAGTACCTGTTAGCGGAGCAACAGTCCCATACAGGGATCGACTTACCTGAAGGGGATCAGGATGAGGTCGATTCTGTTGTAGAGGAATCAACAGTGGAAGAGCCATTCTCAGCATCACATGCTGAAAGATTATGGGTTCAGTCCCTGACTAACATGGTCCGATCAGCATTTAAAATGCCCCTTGCGGAGCCATCATCCACTTCTGTCTCCTCGTTGGGGTCGCTAAAAGCTCCCCAGACTGTTTGTTTGTTCCTTTCCGATCCATCCTTTACTGGAAGGGCTCATTTACCAGGATTGGGAGCATCCTGATAAAATATTTACTCCTCCCAAGAGATTTCAGGTGGTCTATCCCATGGAGGATAAGTTCATCAAAAAATGGAGGGTCCCTACAGTGGACGCAGCCATCTCTTGTGTGAATAAATCACTGACATGTCCAGTGGATAATGTCCAAATGTTCAAGGACCCAATAGATAAAAAATTAGAGTCCTTATTAAAATCTGCTTTTTCTACAGCAGGATTGGTGACACAACCAGCAGTGGCAGCTATTGGGGTCTGCCAAGCAGTGAAGGATCAGTTGAAACAGGTCTTAAGGGACTTGCCAGATCAGCAGGCTCTTGCCCTAGCTGATCTACCTAGAGCCTTATGCTTTGCGGTGGACGCTATAAAGGATTCAATCCATCAGGCCTCCTGCCTTACGCTGTCTGTAGTACATATGCGCAGGCTTCTGTGGCTCAAAAACTGGTCTGCTGAAGCTCCCTGTAAAAAATTGCTGGTCAGCTTCCCATTTCATGGTGAACGCTTATTCGGGGAAGACCTGGACAAATATATCCAGAAAATTTCCAGCGGTAAAAGTACACTTTTGCCGGTTAAAAACAGAGTTAGAGGTCCCTCTTTTAAGAGGCCTGCTTCTCCAGTCCCTAGGACATCGGCTGTGAAACAGTTCCGACGGCCTCCTCGGTCAAATCCCGGAGGTAAAAATCAGGGACAAGTGCAGGGTAACAAGAAGCCCTGGATCAGGAGAGGTACAAAACCTCCCCCAAAGTCAAATGCGTGAAGGGTTGCCCCCACTCAATCGGGTGGGGGGAAGACTTCAGTTGTTCACAGGGACCTGGCAGGACACGATCAGAGACAGATGGGTGCTCTCCGCAGTAAGTCTGGGATACAAATTGGAGTTAAAAGACTCCCCTCCTTCCCATTTTATAAGGTCAAACGTGCCAAGGGATCCCCAGAAGAGAGGATCCCTCCTGTTGGCACTAGAACAATTATTTCTCCAAGCAGTAATTATAGAGGTTCCCCTGGAAGAATGGGGGTTCGGGTTTTACTCAAACCTCTTTACAGTCCCGAAGCCAAACGGGGACGTGAGGCCCATATTAAATCTAAAAGGGCTAAACAAATTCCTACATATCAGGACTTTCCGGATGGAGTCGATCCGATCGGTGGCCACTGCCCTACAAGGGGAGGAATGGTTAGCCTCGATCGACATCAAAGATGCTTATTTGCACATTCCCATCTTTCCAGCCCACCAAAAATTTCTACGCTTTGCGGTAGAAGGGCGCCATTTTCAGTTCAGAGCCTTACCCTTCGGTCTGGCCACAGCACCACGAGTGTTCACAAAAATTCTGGCCCCATTATTGGCCAATCTAAGAACACGAGGTGTAACGATAATGGCATATCTAGACGACTTGTTGCTGATAGACCACTCAGTGGAAAAACTAGAAGTGGTTGTTCACGAGACAATCGAGTATCTGGAATATCACGGTTGGATTATCAACAGAGACAAGTCAGCCCTAAAACCAGTCAAAAGTCTGGAATACTTGGGGCTAAGGCTGGATTCAGACCAGAGAAAAATTTTCTTGCCTCAAGAAAAGGGGTCGTCTTTGAGAGATTTGATCCACCTAGTGGGTACAAAAAGACAGCCATCCATACGCCTGTGCATGAGGCTGCTGGGAAAAATGGTGGCATCATTCGAAGCAGTACCCTACGGTCAATTCCATTCAAGGAATTTGCAAAGGGCCATACTGTCAGCCTGGAACAAAAAAGTTCAGGCCCTAGACTTACCAATGTCCTTGTCCCCTTCCGTTCGCAAGAGCCTCCGTTGGTGGTTGGTTCCCCAGAATCTGGAAAAAGGGAAATCCTTCAGTCCGATTTCTTGGAAGGTGGTCACCACAGATGCCAGCCTTATAGGCTGGGGAGCAGTACTGGAGCAATGGTCTCTCCAGGGCAGATGGTCGGATGCAGAAAAGGCCCTGCCCATCAATCTCTTAGAGATACGAGCAGCCCGGTATGCCCTAGTAGCATGGACATCCAAACTCCAAGGGTCCCCTGTCAGAATTCAATCGGACAATGCCACGGCAGTGGCATATATCAATCATCAGGGTGGCACCAGGAGTCGTGCAGCCCAGAGGGAAGTAAATTGCATCCTGAAATGGGCAGAAAGATATGTCCCTGCCATATCTGCAGTATTCATTCCAGGAGTGGAGAATTGGAAGGCGGACTTTCTAAGTCGCCAACAATTATGCCCAGGGGAATGGTCCCTTCATCCCGAGGTTTTCCGGACAATATGTCAGCGGTGGGGAACACCGGATGTAGATCTGCTAGCATCCAGATTCAACGCAAAAGTGGACAGGTTTGTCTCTTGGACAAGGGATCCCCTAGCTTGCGGCTCGGATGCCCTAGTGTTCCCTTGGGATCAGTTCAAGCTGATATATGCATTCCCACCGCCACAATTGTTACCTTGATTACTCCGCAGAATCAGGGTAGAAAAGAAACCAGTGATTCTGGTAGCTCCAGCGTGGCCCCGAAGAGCATGGTACGCGGAGATTGTAAAGATGTCTGTGGGGAGTCCTTGGACCCTCCCACATCGTCCGGACCTGCTTTCGCAAGGACCGATATACCACCCTTCCTTACCAGCCCTAGGTTTGACGGCCTGGCTATTGAAGCCCACATTCTAAAAAAGAGAGGGCTCTCTAATCCTGTGGTATCTACCATGATCAATGCCAGGAAGCCGGTATCCAGGCAGATCTACTATAGAATCTGGAAGGCGTACATCGCCTGGTGTGAAGCCAAGAAATGGCATCCACGTAAGTACGTAATAGGTAGGATTCTGGACTTCCTACAATGGGCTGTAGATAGGAAGCTTGCCTTGAGTACTATCAAGGGTCAGATTTCGGCCTTGTCAATATTTTTTCAAAGGCCCTTGGCTTCGCATTCACTAGTCAAAGCCTTTATACAAGGAGTGATGCGTATTAGCCCTCCGGTTAATATTCCCATATGTCCATGGGACTTAAACCTGGTTCTGTCGGTTCTACAGAAACAACCATTTGAACCATTACAGCATATTTCCCTGGTTCTTCTCACCAGGAAATTGATTTTTCTAGTAGCCATTTGTTCGGCTAAAAGAGTGTCGGAATTAGCCGCTATGTCCTGTAGGGAGCCATATCTGGTTATCCATAAGGACAGAGTAGTGTTACGTCCTCATCCAGCCTTTCTTCCTAAGGTGGTATCGAGGTTTCATTTAAACCAAGATGTGGTTCTTCCTTCCTTTTTCCCCAAGCCTAGTTCGGTAGAGGAAAAGTTATTGCATTCTTTGGATGTAGTAAGAGCAGTTAAAGCTTATCTAAAAGCCACTGCTCAGATTCGCAGAACGGATACTTTGTTTATTCTGCCGGAAGGCCCCAGAAGGGGTCAGGCAGCGTCAAAATCTACTTTAGCCAAGTGGATTCGACAGGTCATAATGCAAGCCTATGGCTTGAGAAGGAGACCGCCTCCGTTCAAAGTTAGGGCGCACTCCACGAGAGCAGTTGGAACTTCATGGGCAGTGCATCACCAGGCCTCCCTGGCTCAGATCTGTAAGGCCGCAACATGGTCTTCAGTACACACGTTTACTAGGTTCTACCAGGTGGACGTTAGAAGTCAGGAGGATGTCGCCTTTGGGCGCAGTGTGTTGCAGGCCGCAAAAGATCCTCATGTCTGATAGCGCTCAGCTTATGTATGGTGTACCCCCCCCCCTCATTGGGCATTGCTTTAGGACATCCCACATAGTAATGACTATGCCGCTCTGTGTCCCGTGATGTACAAGAAAGAAAATAGGATTTTTATAACAGCTTACCTGTAAAATCCTTTTCTTGGAGTACATCACAGGACACAGAGCTCCCACCCCTCTTTGGGGACACTTATTGCTTTGCTACAAAACTGAGGTGCTCCCGGATGGGAGGGGCTTATATAGGGGAGGGTACTTCCGGTTTTGGAAGGTGCCAGCACCTGAAGGTATCTATATAACCCACATAGTAATGACTATGCCGCTCTGTGTCCCGTGATGTACTCCAAGAAAAGGATTTTACAGGTAAGCTGTTATAAAAATCCTATTTTTTTGGATTTAGAAATTTTTCCTAATAATGGACAACTACAAACCAAGACATGCATTAAACCAACAGACCGGAATGGCTACATTCCAGTCAACAGTTGTCACCATTCAGCATGGTTAAAGTCTGTGCCCCGTAGCCAACTTTTGAGGATCAGACGTAATTGTTCCAATCTCTCAGATTTCCACTATCAGGCTAATATACTCAAGTCTAGGTTTGTAGACAAAGGATATCAAGCCTCTGTTATAGAGGAAGAGATTAAACAGATTGCTATGATTGAGAGAGACTCTTTATTTAGAGAACGGAACAAGCCCATCCAGGATTCCAAATATAAATGGTCTTTTTTCACTACATATTCTGTCCAGCACAGACAGATAAGGGACATTTTTCAGAAACATTGGAAAATTTTTAAAAATGATCAGATTCCTAGGTCCAACACTTCCTGAAAAAGCAGGTGTAACGTACCGGGGAGCACCTTCATTGAGAAACCGTATTGCGCCTAATGTTACTGATCCTCCAATAGTACCTGTCTTTTTTCCACACTTAAAGGCATATTACCCCTGCAGAAGATGTAAGGTGTGTCAAATTAATACCAGTGGGAAACGGAAAACTGACACCTTTTTAGATCCACATCTACAGGGATCAATTATCAAATGAAAAATTTCACTACATGTGCGACTAAATATATTGTTTACCTGCTTACCTGCCCATGCGGGAAACAATATGTAGGGCGCACCATTCGCACCTTCTCTATAAGAGTGGGAGAGCATATAGCCAGTATAAAAAAGAGCAAGACGAACCACAGTGTCCCAAGGCATTATTTGGAGTTCCACAACAAGAACCCCAAAGGTACCACTTTTCAAATTGTAGAGAAGTTCATCCCCAGCTGGAGGGGGGAGTCCCGGCTTAGGAGGGTCTCCAAGTTAGAAACTTACTGGATTTACCAGCTTAAAAGTTATAGGCCTCATGGCCTAAACGTGGACTGGGACATTAACGCTTTTATAAATCGAGCATAATACCGTATTTTTCGCACCATAAGACGCACTTTCCCCCCCCCCCCCAAAAAAATGGGGGAAAATGTCCCTGCGTCTTATGGAGCGAATACTGTCCAGGCACCGCCCCCCCCCCCCCCCTCCGTTGCAGCCGCATCAGAATATCGGCGCTCGGATTCTCTGTGGAGGAGAGAGGACAGGATGTGAAGCAGATCCTTGCAGGAGCATACCAAGTGGGAGCGGCTCTGACACCGTTCCGAAAGCAGCAAGAGCTCTTGCTGTTTTTTCTTTTCAGCCGAAACACCCCCCCCCCCCCCCCGGCGCCGTGGTCTGGTCCAGTCTCACTTCCTGCTCTTTCCACTGGAAGCTGCTGCTGCAAACTACAGTATGTCCCCTGTCGACCTTCCTAGCTGCTGCCCGGGTGCATCTGAGGCTGAGAGCCAGACAGCCAGCCAGAGGGGGTTGTGCATTTGTGATGGCAGTGTCCTCCGCTGCCTGAGGTAAGCTGCTGATAAGGGGGTGGGAGGTGTGGGCTGGCATGGTATGCACTGCCCAGTCACCTGAGCTGCTGTGATAGAAGAGGCTGAAGTGGTGTTTTGTGTCTGCTCTGCCACCCTGATCTGATCTGGGAAGGGGGGGAGGTTGCTGTGCCCACCACCACCACCCAGGTATAGTGTAGCTGAGCTGATTTGATAGGGGGGAGGGGGGGTGGTATTGCTGTGTGTCCACCACCCACCTATACTAGTACTATAATATTAAATATTTTAGTACACCATTTGGTTCAGAATTTTTTTTTATTTTTTTTTCCTCCTCTAAAACCTAGGTGCATCTTATGGAGCGAAAAATACGGTATATTACTCAACAATTTATAGAATTTTTCCTTTACATGCATTATACTGATATATACTCATTTGAGAGTAGTGGCTTCACCCATGCCAATGAACTATCTGAAGTATATTCTTTTTGTTATACCCAATATACGATTATCTGCCATATATGGTTATTCATGTCATTTTGGGGACAATTTTGTGCAGTTCCTACTTCCGGGATGCCATGTCTATTTTAATAATATTTTTAATATATTTTGATTGATGATCATTAATTACTGATCAATTTTGGGATTACATTTATGATAGTGCAACTGCTACCATGTTACAAAACAATATGTGCGGCTGTTCCTATGTTTTTGGTACGTGCTGATGTAAATATAGGTTGGGCAACGGTTCTCAATATAGTTTACCGTGGGAATATATATCCCGGTCCACCTATTAGAATATGTGTGGATGTCATCAGTCTGCTTACAGAGAGATCAGCTGGTTATCAGTCCTCTTAGTTATATTTTATATCATATTTTGTTATTAAAACTACATTTCCCAACACGCCCGATGGGCGGATGTTTTAGTCATGGAGACATATGATGTATCACTGACACACCTCCGCCACTTCCGTTATATGGCTGTTTACACATATCGTCATGGTGATCAAATCTGTGTTGACACACGGACCGGCTGGGTAGCGGGCCTTTGCGATCATAGCGGTGGGGCTTATCGCGGGATTACGCACCCAGCTTACTCACTGTAGGGTATGTGGACATGGATGTGATGACAAATGGGGCGTGATGATGTCCGTGATTATAGCCTTCGACTTTTCACGGGACTTCACACCCCAGATTGCTTTGCGGTTGACGCTTACGCCAGGAGAGAGCGTCATGTGCTACTGATACACCTCCGCACGCTGACGGCCATAGAGACAGTGGCTGATGACGCGGCGGGATTTTTCAATGACACATATTTTTCTATTGGTCCGCTACCATTAGGGGCTGGATCCACGTCACTATCTGTTTTTCCCATTGGACATGATGATCCCGGAAGCGGGAAGTGTAATGGGACAACAGTTGCTTTCAATTATGGCATTATTTCTTCCTACATAAATAGCGTGGAGGACAGAGAGCTCATGTATACCCCAGTTGAAGTCTGTTTGGACGAAACCGGTCGGGTTAACACGTCAGTTCCAGCTGTCCTTACCACGCTGCCTTGCTGTATTCTGTGCTGTGGATTTTTTGGGGATTTTTTTGTGATTTTTATGGATTTTTTTATTGTTGTTCATACTGTGTGAACTTTTACGGATGTGTCTGCAATAAATCTTTTTGGATTTACACCATGTCGAGGATTTTTTTGTTTTCCATGGTCATTACCGATTAAGGTGACCTTTGCCCGGTATTTGGATCGTTTCTGGCTTGAAAATACAGATCAGGAGTGCCTACCACTACTAGGAGGAGGTGTTCTACAGATCCTGGCTGCTTCTACAGATTTTGGCCGTTCCTTCTGTTCCTGAAGTGGACAAAGCTCTGATGATCCACCGCCGTACGGTGTGTTGGATCCATTCCGGCTGGTAAGAGTACCTTTTTTCTCCCTTATTGGCCCATGGTGAAGGCACTCCCGGGTGATACTACACATGTCTGCACAGAATGCTTAATATATTTACAATATATTCTACAGTCATTGCAAGTTCTTCACTGGACCTTGGTTTTGAACTTTATTCTCTGTATGACAATTTATGGACACACATTCATCTGTTACACAAATTCTGTTACACAAATCTATTCTGTTACACAAAATCTGTTACACAAATCCCCACACAAATTCAGTTTAAATGTTATTGGTTTATGCATATTTATATTCAATTTTTAAATGCACCAGTTTGATGATTAGCTGCCTGTGATATCGATTATGGACAGATTGAGGAGGACATAAATTTTATGTCTCCTATGGTTTTTGTATGCCATTTGTTTTTTCACTATTTTCTGTATGTTATACACTTTTGATCTTATCACAACACATTGTGTATATATTACATTTCAACATATATAAGGTTTTCTTCACTTTAATTAGCGCCACACTTTTTACCACATATGAACCCAAAATATGCTCTGGCACAGAGCGGGTGACTTCTGCAGGAGATGTCCACCAATCACCGCTTTTTTTTACCATGTAAATAGAATGAGAATCATGTATTGGGGATATGAGAAATGAGGGTCGTGTATCGGGGGGGGGGGGGGGTTATGGAAGATGAGGGTCATGTATTGGGCGATTATGGAAGATGAGGGTCATGTATTGGAGGGGGGGGGTTATGGAAGATGAGGGTGATGTATTGGGGGGATAGGAGAAATGTGGGTCTTGTATTAGGGGGATACAGGAGATGAGGGTCATGTATTAGGGGGTTATGGAAGATGAGGGTCATGTATTGGGGGGTGGGGTTATGGAAGATGAGGGTCATGTATTGGGGGATTATGGAAGATGAGTGGAAGATGAGGGTCATGTATTGGGGGGGGGGGGGTTATGGAAGATGAGGGTCATGTATTGGGGGTATAGGAGAAATGTGGGTCTTGTATTAGGGGGATACAGGAGATGAGGGTCATGTATTGGGGGGTTATGGAAGATGAGGGTCATGTATTGGGGGGTTATGGAAGATGAGGGTCATGTATTGGGGGGTTATGGAAGATGAGGGTCATGTATTGGGGGGTTATGGAAGATGAGGGTCATGTATTGGGGGTTTATGGAAGATGAGGGTCATGTATTGGGGGGGATTATGGAAGATGAGGGTCATGTATTGGGGTGCGTTATGAAAGATGAGGGTCATGTATTGGGGGGGGTTATGGAAGATGAGGGTCATGTATTGGAGGATAGGAGAAATGTGGGTCTTGTATTAGGGGGATACAGGAGATGAGGGTCACATATTAGGGCGTTATGGAAGATGAGGGTCATGTATTGGGGGGTTTATGGAAGATGAGGGTCATGTATTGGGGGGGGGTTATGGAAGATGAGGGTCATGTATTGGGGGGTTATGGAAGATGAGGGTCATGTATTGGGGGATTATGGAAGATGAGTGGAAGATGAGGGTCATGTATTGGGGGGGGTTATGGAAGATGAGGGTCATGTATTGGGGGGATAGGAGAAATGTGGGTCTTGTATTAGGGGGATACAGGAGATGAGGGTCACATATTAGGGGGTTATGGAAGATGAGGGTCATGTATTGGGGGGTTATGGAAGATGAGGGTCATGTATTGGGCGATTTATGGAAGATGAGGGTCATGTATTGGGGGATTATGGAAGATGAGGGTCATGTATTGGGGGGGGGGTTATGGAAGATGAGGGTCATGTATTGGGGGGGATAGGAGAAATGTGGGTCTTGTATTAGGGGGATACAGGAGATGAGGGTCATGTATTGGGGGGGGGTTTATGGAAGAATGAGGGTCATGTATTGGGGGGGGATTTATGGAAGAATGAGGGTCATGTATTGGGGGGGGTTATGGAAGATGAGGGTCATGTATTGGGGGATTATGGAAGATGAGGGTCATGTATTGGGGGGGTTATGGAAGATGAGGGTCATGTATTGGGGGGGATAGGAGAAATGTGGGTCTTGTATTAGGGGGATACAGGAGATGAAGGTCATGTATTGGGGGGGGTTATGGAAGATGAGGGTCATGTATTGGGGGGGTTATGGAAGATGAGGGTCATGTATTGGGGGATTATGGAAGATGAGGGTCATGTATTGGGGGGGTTATGGAAGATGAGGGTCATGTATTGGGGGGATAGGAGAAATGTGGGTCTTGTATTAGGGGGATACAGGAGATGAGGGTCATGTATTAGGGGGTTATGGAAGATGAGGGTCATGTATTGGGGGGGGTTATGGAAGATGAGGGTCATGTATTGGGGGGATAGGAGAAATGTGGGTCTTGTATTAGGGGGATACAGGAGATGAGGGTCATGTATTGGGGGGTTATGGAAGATGAGGGTCATGTATTGGGGGGTTATGGAAGATGAGGGTCATGTATTGGGGGGTTATGGAAGATGAGGGTCATGTATTGGGGGGTTATGGAAGATGAGGGTCATGTATTGGGGGTTTATGGAAGATGAGGGTCATGTATTGGGGGGATTATGGAAGATGAGGGTCATGTATTGGGGTGGGTTATGAAAGATGAGGGTCATGTATTGGGGGGGGGGGGGTTATGGAAGATGAGGGTCATGTATTGGGGGATAGGAGAAATGTGGGTCTTGTATTAGGGGGATACAGGAGATGAGGGTCACATATTAGGGGGTTATGGAAGATGAGGGTCATGTATTGGGCGATTATGGAAGATGAGGGTCATGTATTGGGGGGTTATGGAAGATGAGGATCATGTATTGGGGGTTTATGGAAGATGAGGGTCATGTATTGGGGGGGATTATGGAAGATGAGGGTCATGTATTGGGGTGGGTTATGAAAGATGAGGGTCATGTATTGGGGGATTATGGAAGACGAGGGTCATGTATTGGGGGGGGGGGGTTTATGGAAGATGAGGGTCATGTATTGGGGGGGGATAGGAGAAATGTGGGTCTTGTATTAGGGGGATACAGGAGATGAGGGTCATATATTGGGGGGGGGTTATGGAAGATGAGGGTCATGTATTGGGGGGGTGTTATGGAAGATGAGGGTCATGTATTGGGGGATAGGAGAAATGTGGGTCTTGTATTGAGGGGATAAGAGAAATGTGGGTCTTGTATTAGGGGGATACAGGAGATGAGGGTCATGTATTAGGGGGTTATGGAAGATGAGGGTCATGTATTGGGGGGGGGGATTATGGAAGATGAGGGTCATGTATTGGGGGAGGGTTATGGAAGATGAGGGTCATGTATTGGGGGGATAGGAGAAATGTGGGTCTTGTATTAGGGGGATACAGGAGATGAGGGTCATGTATTGGGGGGGTTATGGAAGATGAGGGTCATGTATTGGGGGGTTATGGAAGATGAGGGTTATGGAAGATTAGGGTCATGTATTGGGGGATTATGGAAGATGAGTGGAAGATGAGGGTCATGTATTGGGGGGGTTATGGAAGATGAGGGTCGTGTATTGGGGGGATAGGAGAAATGTGGGTCTTGTATTAGGGGGATACAGGAGATGAGGGTCATGTATTGGGGGGTTATGGAAGATGAGGGTCATGTATTGGGGGGTTATGGAAGATGAGGGTCATGTATTGGGGGGTTATGGAAGATGAGGGTCATGTATTGGGGGGTTATGGAAGATGAGGGTCATGTATTGGGGGGTTATGGAAGATGAGGGTCATGTATTGGGGGGTTATGGAAGATGAGGGTCATGTATTGGGGGGATTATGGAAGATGAGGGTCATGTATTGGGGTGGGTTATGAAAGATGAGGGTCATGTATTGGGGGGGGGGGGGGGGTTATGGAAGATGAGGGTCATGTATTGGGGGATAGGAGAAATGTGGGTCTTGTATTAGGGGGATACAGGAGATGAGGGTCACATATTAGGGGGTTATGGAAGATGAGGGTCATGTATTGGGGGGGTTATGGAAGATGAGGGTCATGTATTGGGCGATTATGGAAGATGAGGGTCATGTATTGGGGGGTTATGGAAGATGAGGGTCATGTATTGGGGGTTTATGGAAGATGAGGGTCATGTATTGGGGGGGATTATGGAAGATGAGGGTCATGTATTGGGGGATTATGGAAGATGAGGGTCATGTATTGGGGGGGTTATGGAAGATGAGGGTCATGTATTGGGGGATTATGGAAGATGAGGGTCATGTATTGGGGGGGTTATGGAAGATGAGGGTCATGTATTGGGGGGATAGGAGAAATGTGGGTCTTGTATTAGGGGGATACAGGAGATGAGGGTCATGTATTAGGGGGTTATGGAAGATGAGGGTCATGTATTGGGGGGGTTATGGAAGATGAGGGTCATGTATTGGGGGGGTTATGGAAGATGAGGGTCATGTATTGGGGGGGTTATGGAAGATGAGGGTTATGGAAGATTAGGGTCATGTATTGGGGGATTATGGAAGATGAGGGTCATGTATTGGGGGATCTGAAAGATGAGGCTCACGTATTGGAGGGATATGAGAGATTAGGGTCATGTATTGGAGGATATGAGAGATGAAAGTACTGTATTGGGGATATCAGGGATGAGGCTCGCGTATTGGGGCTATCAGGGATGAGGCTTGTGTATCGGGAGATATGAGAGATGAGGCTCGCGTATTGGAGGATAGGAGATTTGAGTCTAATGTATTGGGAGATATGAGAGATGAGGCTCACGTATTATATAATCACACTCATAGACTTGATGTCTTTTTTTCAACCTCACTTACTATGTAACTATGTATTGGGAGATATGAGAGATGAGGGTCATGTATTGGGGATACGAGAAATGAGGCTCACGTATGGGGGGGGTATGAGGCTCACGCATTTTTGGGTTTTGAGGCTCACGCATCGGGAGACATGAGGCTCGCGTATTAGGAAATATGAGAGATGAGGCTCGCGTATCGGGGATATGAGAGATGAGGATCTTGTATTGGGGGTTATGGAAGATAAGAGTCGTGTATTGGGAGATATGAGATTTGAGGCTCACGTATTCTATAATCGCACACATAGGTTGGACTTGACTGACTTGATGGACTTGTGTCTTTTTTCAACCTCACCTACTATGTAACTATGTATTGTGGGATATGAGGGTCAGGTGTTGTGGGATATGAGAGATGAGGGTCACGTATTGTGGGATATGAGAGATGAGGGTCACGTATTGTGGGATATGAGAGATGAGGGTCACGTATTGTGGGATATGAGAGATGAGGGTCACGTATTGTGGGATATGAGAGATGAGGGTCACGTATTGTGGGATATGAGAGATGAGGGTCACGTATTGTGGGATATGAGAGATGAGGGTCACGTATTGTGGGATATGAGAGATGAGGGTCACGTATTGTGGGATATGAGAGATGAGGGTCACGTATTGGATTTGTGAGATGAGGGTCACGTATTGGATATGTGAGATGAGGCTCACGTATTGGATATGTGAGATGAGGCTCACGTATTGGATATGAGAGATGAGGCTCACGTATTGGGGGGATATGAGAGATGAGGCTCACGTATTGGGGGGATATGAGAGATGAGGCTCACGTATTGGGAGATATGAGATTTGAGGATCATGTTTTGGGGGATAGGAGAGATGAGGATCATGTATTGGGGGATATGAGGCTCACGTTTTGGTAGATATGAGATTTGAGGATTATGTATTGGGGGTTATGGAAGATGAGGATCATGTATTGGGGCATATGAGAGATGAGGATCATGTATTGGGGGTTATGGAAGATGAGGATCATGTATTGGGGCATATGAGAGATGAGGATCATGTATTGGGGGTTATGGAAGATAATAGTTGTGTATTGGGGGATGTGAGAGAGGAGGCTCATGCATTGGGAGATATGAGGGATGAGGGTCACGTATTATATAATCACACACATAGGTTGGACTTGTGTCTTTTTTCAACCTTGCCTACTATGTAACTATGTATTGGGAGATGTGAGAGATGAAGGTCATGTATCAGGGGATATAAGAGATGAGGGTCATGTATTTGGGGGGGGGATAAGAGAGATCAACAAATCCCTGAGAGATGGAAGAAACTGTCAGATGATTGAACGCTCCAGCATCTAACAAAGATGAAACATATCGGGTTTAGGTGGACCGACCCTTCAAGACAAACCTGTCATATTTGAACCGCCTCTAAAAATTCTAGTTGCCTGAGTGTAATTGCTGATCATTAATACTTTGAGAATATAAAGAACAGCAGGTATGTAGACCGGGAGTTCTGACTTCACTTGCTGCATACTTGTTCTTGGTCAGTCTTGTTAACACATGAGTATTCTGCTCCCAGGCTGAGCTTTTCTGTACAGGAGATGCATAGGGCTGTTGCCTGGTCATATTCTGGTACTTCAGTGCTTTAAAAAAAAAGTAAATTTTATTGATGTAATGTTGAATACAGAGCTTGATTAGTGTTTATGGAGTTCAGCTTTACTGGGTAGCTTTTATTGCAATCACCTTTTCTTGGTATTGTTGCAGGAAAGATGGCCGCCTCCTGGGCTGTATGGAGACGCTGTACCTCTGGGGTTTGGTCCCGCTGGAGCTGCTATGTGAGGTCCTTTACCCTTTGAGCCCCTGGCAGCAGAGTCTCCCATTTGTTCCTCTGATGCTGACCTCCATATACTGCGCGCTGGGTGTTGGATACGCCTGGATCAGACTCTATGCTTCCGTCTTCACAGATCTTGCATCTGCTCACAAGAAACGTCAATGAAGACTTCTACCAATCGGGCAAAGTGACAGGTTCACTATAATACCCCCCAGTAACACAAACTCACCTTTCCTTCCCCCCTCTGCTCTGTTCAGCTGTCAGGACAAGGAAAGAATGACCCGTGAAAGCTCCAAAAGGACTGAAGACTGTCTTTTGGGACAGCAGTGGGCCAATCACAGTGCACCAACACGGTCACATGCTCCTCCATACTCGGAGGTACTGGGTATACTCTTATCTCCTGGTGGCTGAACAGAGAATGGGGAGTGAGGGAAAGGTGAGCACTGCAGGGGAGGGAGGCATTCCAGCAAACCTTTTCTTTTGAATGGCCAAGCACAGGTGTGCTTTAAATACGACATAGGTGGACCAAAAAATAAGAATGACGTTGTAAAAAAAAAATATATATTTTTATATGATGTGGAAAAAATACTTTTTTTTGTTAATAAAAATGTAATTTGCTGTAATTTGTCGTTCTCTGACAGTTTTTAGTGTTCATTTTGGCTGATTGGCTCATAGTCAAAGTCATGCCTTGTACAAAGCAATAATGACCATTTCCCAGAAAGCCCTAAAGTGTATCTAAACCATGAGTGCTCAACCTGTGGCCCTCCAGTTGTTGCAGAACTACAAGTCCTATCATGCCTCTGCCTGAGGGAGTCATGCTTGTAACTGTCAGCCTTGCGGAGCCTCATGGGACTTGTAGTTCTGCAACAGCTGGAGGGCCACAGGTTGAGCCCCCATGATCTAAACCAGTGGTCCCCAAACTGCGGCCCTTTGTTTGCTTTTATCCAGCCCTTGGGGTGCTATTTTATTCACGGACACCAATGAAGGGCAAAATTCCTCAGAATTACACCAACAATGGGGCCTAATGACACCAATTAAGGAGCAAAATGCCTTCCAATGACATCAACGATGGGGCACAAGACACCAATGATGGAGCACAATTCCTCCCAATGCCGTTAACAATGGGGCTCAATGACACCAATAACAAAGCACCATTCCTCCTAGTGACACTAACAATGGGACCCAATGATGGAGCACAATTTCTCCCAATTACACTAACAATGGGGCCCAATGACGCCAATGATGGAGCACAATGCCTCCCAATGACATCAACGATGGGGCCCAATGACACCTACAAGGGAGCACAATTCCTCCCAATTACACTAACAATGGGGACCAATGACGGAGCACAATTCCTCCCAATGCCACGAACAGTGGGGCCCAATGAGGCTCAATGAAAGAGCACCATTCCTCCTAATGACACTAACAATGGGGCCCAATGATGGAGCATAATTCCTCCCAATGACACCAATGATGGAGCACCATTACTCTCAATTAAACTAACAATGGGGCCCAATGATAGAGCACAATTTCTCCCAATGACACTGTAACGACAGGGGTTAACGTTGTTTAGGATATTCCATTCTCGAACACACGCCAGCTACCAGACACTCCAACCAGCCGAATAAGACCCCATACAAATATTTCTCCCTGCACAAACGAGACAACGCTCTGTGTTGAAGTTCCAAAAACAGGGAATGAATCTTTATTACAAGCACATGGTAACACACTTCCCTTCAAAAACACTTCCCTCCCATCCTTGGGGAACAGGGCAGGTTAAACTGTTCAATGACAATGGTGATACAGGTCAGGTGTGTTCAAACTTCTCCTTCAGTAAACAGTCTTAGCAGAAGGGGTTGCTGGAGTGATTCACCCCCCCCCCTTTTCCTCACAGCAAGACCCTTAAACATCCCATAATAGGCAGCCAGACGGTCTCCAATCCACATCACCACAAACAACAATGAAAAGGTCTTTGGAAGCTAGTCTGGATTTAATCTACATTACACAGGCAGCCAGGTGGTTGGAGTTGAACACATCAGCATCTCTCAATTAACCTGTTGAGTTCAGAATCAAACAACCAGTAAATAGTCCTTTGCAGATATCCTGGGAAATACTGTGGATTAATATTGGATGGACATGGCTCAGGTATGGAGGAGGAGAGAGGTGTGTTAGAATCACCAGTAGTAACATTTTGGAAGCGTGGTGGCGGAACAACCTCCAACACTACTGCACCTTGTCCTGCATCCTTTCCAGCTGCCAGCAGAGACACCCAATGCGCCGTGAAAGATGGGTTACGTCCCTGTCCATGCCTGCTGGACCATGAGTCAGCGATAATATGCACCTGACCGCCCTGTCCAGCGAGGCCAAGACATTGCCTTCCACATGCCGGTAGAGAGCCGAAATCGCCTTCCGTGAGAAAAAGATGCGTTTCACTGTGTCCAAACGCAGCCACTGTGCCCATCAATTGTCGCCACTGTGCCCAGCAATTGTCGCCACTGTGCCATGCCATCAAACGCAGCCACTGTGCCATGCCATCAAACACAGCCACTATGCAATCAATTGTCACCACTGTGCCCATCAATTGCCGCCAATTTGCCCCCTCAAAAACTGCCAGATTGCTTCCCCCAGCACTTACCTTTCCCGGGTCAGCCATCCTCCCTCAATGTCTTCTCCCAAGTCCCGCCCTCGATGTCGCTTCAGCCAATAAGGTTACCGGTAACCAGATCCGGTGAACCTGATTGGCTGAGATGCGTGTCAGTGTTCACCAAGGAACGCACCCCCCATGGGTCCTTGGTGAACTATTTGGAAGTCGATTACAGCCTGAGGGCTGTAATCGGAAAGCCTATCAGAGCCGCTGGCTCTGATAGTAGGGTTGCCACCTTTTCCTCAAGCCAAACCCAGACACTTTAGCTGCGCATGGGACATTTTTTGTGGTATACACTAAAGGATTTTAAAGACCTGGAGGAGAGCAATAATGTGTCACGGTTAGCGTGGATGGTAACTACTGGTACCATCCACTGCCCTACTGACACCGTCCACTGCAGAGGAGGGGGAGCTGACACAGAGGAGGGGGGTGACACAGAGGAGGAGTGGGTGAGGAGGGGGGTGACACAGGAGGAGGAGGGGGTGACACAGAGGATGGGGGGGGTGACACAGAGGAGTGGAGGCTGACAGAGGAAGGGGGTGACACGGAGGAGGAGGGGGTGACACAGAGGAGGGGGTGACACGGAGGAGGGGGGTGACACGGAGGAGGAGGGGGGTGACACGGAGGAGGAGGGGGTGACACAGAGGAGGGGGTGACACGGAGGAGGGGGGTGACACAGAGAAGGGGGGTGACACAGAGGAGGAGGGGGTGACACAGAGGAGAGGGGGCTGACAGAGGAGGGGGTGTGACACGGAGGAGGAGGAGGGGGTGACATGGAGGAGGAGGGGGTGACACGGAGGAGGAGGGGGGTGACACGGAGGAGGAGGGGGTGACACGGAGGAGGAGGGGGTGACACAAAGGAGGGGCTGAGGAGGGGGGTGACACAGAGGAGGGGAGGCTGACAGAGGAGGGGGTGTGACACGGAGGAGGAGGGGGGTGACACAGAGGAGGAGGAGGGGGTGACACGGAGGAGGGGGGTGACACGGAGGAGGGGGTGACACGGAGCAGGAGAAAGGGGGTGACACAGAGGAGGAGGGGTGACACAGAGAATGGGGGTGACACAGAGGAGGGGAGGCTGACAGAGGAGGGGGGTGACACGGAGGAGGAGGGGGTGACACAGAGGAGGGGGGGGTGACACAGAGGAGGGGAGGCTGACAGAGGAGGGGGGTGACACTGAGGAGGAGGAGGGGGTGACACGGAGGAGGAGGAGGGGGTGACACGGAGGAGGAGGAGGGGGTGACACAGAGGAGGAGGAGGGGGTGACACAGAGGAGGAGGGGGTGACACAGAGGAGGGGAGGCTGACAGAGGAGGGGGGTGACACAGAGGAGGGGAGGCTGACAGAGGAGGGGGGTGACACGGAGGAGGAGGGGGTGACACGGAGGAGGAGGTGACACAGAGGAGGGGAGGCTGACAGAGGAAGGGGGTGACAGAGGAGGGGGGTGACACAGAGGAGGGGAGGCTGACAGTGGAAGGGGGTGACACAGAGGAGGGGGGGACACGGAGGAGGGGGGTGGTGACACAGAGGAAGGGGGGTAAGCTGACAGAGCAGATGAGACCTCAGGAGAAACACATCGTAAGGCAGGACTCCGGGAGCAAGCAGGCCCGATTATCGAATCCACAGTCCAGCCCCCCCTGCCTCCACACGTTAACCAGCACCAGCTCCGCAGGGCCATTCACAAGGGGTGACACAGAGGATGGGGGGGTGACACAGAGGAGGGGTGACACAGAGGAGGGGAGGGTGACACAGAGGAGGGGAGACTGACAGAGGAGGGGGTGTGACACGGAGGAGGAGGGGGTGACACGGAGGAGGAGGAGGGGGGTGACACAGAGGAGGAGGAGGGGGGTGACACGGAGGAGGAGGAGGGGGTGACACGGAGGAGGAGGTGACACAGAGGAGGGGAGGCTGACAGAGGAAGGGGGTGACACAGAGGAGGAGGAGGAGGAGGGGGTGACACGGAGGAGGGTGGTGGTGACACGGAGGATGGGGGGTGATACAGAGGAGGGGAGGCTGACAGAGGAGGGGGGTGACACAGAGGAAGGGGTGTGACACGGAGGAGGAGGGGGTGACACGGAGGAGGAGGAGGGGGTGACACAAAGGAGGGGGGTGACACAGAGGAGGAGGAGGGGGGGTGACACAGAGGAGGAGGAGGGGGGGTGACACAGAGGAGGAGGAGGGGGTGATACAGAGGAGGAGGGGGTGACACAGAGGAGGGGAGGCTTGCAGAGGAGGGGGTGACACGGAGCAGGAGGAGGGGGTGACACGAAGGAGGGGGTGACACAGAGGAGGGGATGCTGACAGAGGAGGGGGGTGACACGGAGGAGGAGGAGGTGACACAGGAGGGGAGGCTGACAGAGGAAGGGGGTGACACGGAGGAGGAGGAGGGGGGTGGTGACACAGGATGGGGGGTGACACAGAGGATGGGGGTGACACAGAGGAGGGGAGGCTGACAGAGAAGGGGGTGTGACACGGAGGAGGAGGGGGGTGACACGGAGGAGGAGGGGGTGACACGGAGGAGGGGGTGACACAGAGGAGGAGGGGGTGACACAGAGGAGGGGGGTGACACGGAGGAGGAGGGGAGGCTGACAGAGGGGGGGGTGACACAGAGGAGGGGGGGTGACACGGAGGAGGAGTGACACGGAGGAGGAGGGGGTGACACGGAGGAGGGGGGGTGGTGACACAGGATGGGGGGTGACACAGAGGAAGGGGGGTGACAGGAGGGAGTGACACGGAGGAGGAGGAGGGGGTGACACGGAGGAGGGGGGGGGTGGTGACACAGGATGGGGGGTGACACAGAGGAAGGGGGGTAAGCTGACAGAGCAGATGAGACCTCAGGAGAAACACATCGTAAGGCAGGACTCCGGGAGCAAGCAGGCGCAATTATCGAATCCACAGTCCAGCCCCCCCTGCCTCCACACGTTACCAGCACCAGCTCCGCAGGGCCATTCACAGACCCCCCATGTCTGCCACTCGGCCCGCCCCGCACATGGCCCGTTTAGCCAATTACAGGGCACCCTTTGGCTCAGAGCACACCGTGCCGAAGCTGTGTGACAATGATAGCGGGCAAGGGATCGTGCGCGCCGCCTCACTAGAAGTTGCGGCCGGGGACAGAGATCCGGCTGCCACAGGACATTGGAATGTGTGCCCGGGTTTCCAGCGGATGGAAACCCGGGCACACGTCAAAACCCATACTGTCCGGGTCAAAACCGGACAGATGGCAACCCTATCTGATAGACACTTCCAAAACACACCCACCACCGGCCACCGCTCTAATTCAGATGGCTGGCCATCTGAATAGTGGGCGGCAGCGGCGACAATACATAGGTTCATGCAATGCATGAACCTATGTATTGTTTTTCAGTGGTGGTGCAGGAGCGAGGGGGGCGGCGTTCCGGCACCCTCTATGGACGCACCGCCACTGTATGTAGCAATACCCTCTTCAGGGCCGCTGATTAGTTTTGGGTTTTGCACGTTACCTCTTCAGCTGCGTTGTCTGGGTAGGAAAGTCTGTAGTAATGCAATGTCCACACAGATGTAAAACCTCAAACAGTTAGGCTTTATTTTTCTTATGCAGTAAACTTTGAGAAGTAGAAGGTATAGAAGAGTAGGGGAAGGTTCAGGCACTCGCCACAAAAGTTGACAAAGGTAGAAGTTCAAAGTCACTCACCACTCTCAATGTTAGAATGAGTATTGGTCACCCGCATAGTCCCCTCTCACATGGCCTAGCAGCCGGGATGACACACAAATCAGCAAGAGGGCAGTCCCTGCCACAGACTGCCCAAGGTGAAGAAGTTCTCTGCCACAGACCTGTTCAAATGTACAAAGTCTCTGCCACAGACCTGTTTGAAGTTGAGTAATGGCTAGTCCAGGAATCCTCTGCCACAGGATTTTCAATGTCCCAAACTTCCAGCCGTACACTCAAAAGAGCCTTTAAGCCAATCCGGCGAACTGCAGGGCTTGTAGTGTAATGGATCCCTCCTTAATGAAGTTGCCAGGCCTCACCCGAGACAGCAGTGTTGTGCCGGTCTCCTCCAGGGCAGGTCCTCCCCTGGTCTCCTTCATTAAGATGCTTTCTCCCCATTCAGATGGACAGCTTGGGATCCCTTTTCTGGATATAGGCCCCAGCCAGACTAGCTGGGCCTACTAAGTAGCGATGCAGCCTCGGGCCAATGTGGCCCTGAGACCAGGACTACAGACACATACCTCGCGCCCGGTTGTGATCGAGGGAAAGATGAATGCAGCCAAGTACAGGGATATCCTGAACAAAAACCTTCTCCAGAGTGCTCAGGACCTCAGACTGGGCCGAAGGTTTACCTTCCAACAAGACAATGACCCTAAGCACACAGCTAAAATAACGAGGGAGTGGCTTCACAACAACTCCGTGACTGTTCTTGAATGGCCCAGCCAGAGCCCTGACTTAAACCCAATTGAGCATCTCTGGAGAGACCTAAAAATGGGCGTCCACCAACATTTACCATCCAACCTGACAGAACTGGAAAGGATCTGCAAGGAGGAATGGCAGAGGATCCCCAAATCCAGGTGTAAAAAACTTGTTGCATCTTTCCCAAAAAGACTCATGGCTGTATTAGATCAAAAGGGTGCAAATACTAAATACTGAGCAAAGGGTCTGAATACTTAGGACCATGTGATATTTCAGTTTTTTTTTTTTAATAAATCTGCAAAAATGTCAACAATTCTGTCTTTTTCTGTCAATATGGAGTGCTGTGTGTGCATTAATGAGGAAAAAAATTAACTTAAATGATTTTAGCAAATGGCTGCAATGTAACAAAGAGTGAAAAATGTAATGGGGTCTGAATACTTTCCGTACCCACTGTATATATATCTCTGTACTGATAATGCAGCTATCAGAATCAACTGCCTGAAAAGCAGCAATTGTCTTCAGTTAGTTTTAGGTGAACACTGTGCAGAGGACACAGTACACTAACTGAAAATACCTGCAGCTCTCTGCCTGTGGTTGTATTCAGGTTCCATTAAGTGAACGCTGTGCAAAGGACAGAAGTACACTACATGAAATTAATGCAGCTCCCTGCCTGTGGTTTTATTATGAGAACACCACTAATTGTATTCAGGTAAGCTTTAGGTGAACGCTATGCAAAGCACACAGTACACTAAGTGAAACACTGACTGCAGCTAGCACAATCACCTGCCTGCCTGTCACAGTATAGAGAATAACAGGAACGGATCTATCTAAACTGAATACAGTGTATAAATATATATACAACACCTAGGATGCATATATAGCCTCTACACACTGTAACTGCAGCTAACTGACTCGCCTGCCTGCTCTAACTCAATATAAATGACACTCTCTCTCTCTCTCTGTAAGCTCTCTCTTTAACCAACGCCAACACACTACACAAGGCCGGCTGACTTATATAGTGTGGGACGTGTACCTACTCCTCTGAGCCATGATTGGCCAAAGCCACCCTGGCTTTGGCCAATTACGGCTTTCCGTTCTTACCGCGCTGTGATTGGCCAAAGCATGCGGGTCATAGTGCATGCCTGGCCAATCATCAGCCAGCCACCAGCCACCTGACCTGCATGCTTTGGCCACTCCCAGCGCCCTCTGCTAAGAGAGCCATAATTAGCCAATCATGGCTCAGGGGGACTTAGTCCACGCCCCACAATATATAAGGCTGCCTACATGGCGGCACTGTGTAGTGTTGTTGGTGTGGATGGAGAGAGAATGTGATTTAGATTGAGCAGGCAAGTTATTCAGTTAGCTGCAGTGTATTTGATATATATATATATATATATATATATACATATATACAGTAAATATGTGTGTGTGTGTGTGTGTATATGTATATATATATATATATATATATATGTATTATGTGACGGTATGCGAGGTGAGATACATGACAATCGCTACATTTCACCTCGCATTCGGTCCATTGTAAGGGACTGAATGGGAATCCGGTCCGGTTTTTCCAGCCTCTGTGGCAGGCTGTGTTCCGGTCTTGATGTTCTGGTCCACCTGAGTCCATACTCAGGTGAAAGGTAAAAGACCAGGAAGAGAACACAGCAGGGCTCTGGCCTGAGACTCAGAGGGGAACCTGAGTCAGAGGAGCTCTGTTTGTTGGATTGGAAAAGAAAGGTTTGCTTCACCTTGTGTTTTGTGGGTGACGGAGACCAGCCCCTCACCGTATAGAGAGCGGTTACTGTTTAGTTTAGCGCCGGACGGCAAGGATTTGATTTACTGTTTTGTTTATTTTGTATGACTATTGCAAACCACTTGTAAATAAAGCTGGCAATACGCCAGGTTTAAAAGAAACTGCCTGTACGCTGACCTTCATTCTGAGAAAAGGTGATCCCCCACGAGCTAATCTCCCACACGTGGTGGATTCAGCGGGCACTTTTCTGAAGATGGAGGAAATGATAAAGGCCCTGCTACAGGCCAATGCAGCTCAGCGAGAAACCAACCGCCAAGTCGCAGAGGCCGCTGCAGCACAACAGGCGGCCCAGCAGTATATGAACCGGCAGTTTGCAGAGGCTCTGGTGGAACTGAAAAAGGGGTCTGCACCTCCTGTGCCAGTGGAAGCAAAGATGATACGTGCATCCTACCACCTACAAAAAATGATATCTGCTGATGATGTTGAGTAGGGATGAGCTTCGAGTTCGAGTCGAACTCATGTTCTTTTTTTTTTTTTTTTTAACAAGAAAATCGAACTCATGTTCGACTCGAACATTGCCTGTTCGCCCGTTCGCCGAACAGCGAACAATTTGGGGTGTTCGTGGCAAATTCGAAAAGTCTATGGGAGAAATCTAAAGTGCTAATTATAAAGGCTTATATGCAAGTTATTGCCATAAAAAGTGTTTGGGGACCGGGTCCTGCCCCAGGGGACATGTATCAATGCAAAAAAAAAAAAAGTTTTAAAAACGGCCGTTTTTTCGGGAGCAGTGATTTTAATAATGCTTAAAGTGAAACAATAAAAGTGAAATATTCCTTTAAATTTCGTACCTGGGGGGTGTGTATAATATGCATGTAAAGTCGCGCTTGTTTCCCGTGCTTAGAACTGTCCCTGCACAAAATGTCATTTCAGAAGGAAAAAAAGTCATTTAAAACTCACTCGTGGCTATTAATGAATTGTCGGCTCCCGGCAATACATAAAAAAGTCATTGATAAAAAAAAAAAACATTCCAGCGATGAAATCCAGTGTCCCGCGGCGATCCGATGTCCAGCGCTGTCCGTCATTGGCTGAGTCTGAGCGGACCTGATGGGGAACTTCCTCCGAAGTCTATTAAATGTATAGACCCGCCCCTTCTAAAGTTCCCCATCAGGTCCGCTCAGCCAAAGACTAGGTGTAAGGCTGAGGACCTGATGCGGAACGTGAGAAGGGCGGGTCTATTCATTTATTACACAATGGAGGAAGGTCCCCATCAGGTCCGCTCAGGCCAATGACGTAGGTGGGGTCTGACATACGAGGGGGCGGACCTGATGGGGAACTTCCTCCACTGTGTAATAAATGAATAGACTCGCCCCTTCTCACGTTCCGCATCTGGTCCGCTTAGCCTTACACCTAGTCATTGGCTGAGCGGACCTGAAGGGGCAGGTCTATACATTTAATAGACTGCGGAGGAAGTTCCCCATCAGGTCCGCTCAGGCTCAGCCAATGACGGACAGTGCTGGACATCGGATCGCCGCGGGACACTGGATTTCATCGCTGGAATAGGTTTTTTTTTTTTTTTTTTTTAATAAAGGACTTTTCCAAGGTGTTTCTGTGTTTTTTTTTACACTTTCTTTGTGAAATGGTAGGGGTACAATGTACCCCTTACCAATTCACATAGGGGGGGCGGGATCTGGGGGTCCCCTTTGTTAAAGGGGTCTTCCAGATTCCGATAAGACCCCTGCCCGCAGACCCCCACAACCACCGGGCAAGGGTTGTGGGGATGAGGCCCTTGTCCCCATCAACATGTGGACATCCTCCCCATGTTGAGGGCATGTGGCCTGGTACGGTTCAGGAGGGGGGGCGCTCTCTCGTCCCCCCCTCTTTTCCTGCGGCCTGCCAGGTTGTGTGCTTGGAATAAGGGTCTGGTATGGATTTTTGGGGGGACTCCACGCCATTTTTTTTTAAATTTGGGGTGGAGTTCTCCTTAAAATCCATGCCAGACCTGAAGGGCCTGGTATGGATATTTGTGGGGAAGCGCACGCATTTTTTTTTTTTAATTTGCAGCGTTGTTCCCCTTAATATCTATACCAGACCTGAAGGGCCTGGTAATTGAATTTGGGGGGACCCCCACGATTTTTTTTTTCTTTTATCAATGACTTTTCTATGTATTGCCGGGAGCCGACAATTCATTAATAGTGAGTTTTAAATGACTTTTTTTCCTTCAGAAATGAAATTTTATGCAGGGACAGTTCTAAGCATGGGAAACAAGCACGACTTTACGTGCATATTATACACACCCCCAGGTACGAAATTTAAAGGAAAATTTCACTTTTATTGTTTCACTTTAAGCTTTATTAAAATCACTGCTCCTGTAAAAACGTACATTTTTAAAACTTTTTTTTGCATTGATACATGTCCCCTGGGGCAGGACCCAGGTCCCCAAACACTTTTTAGGACAATAACTTGCATATTAGCCTTTATAATTAGCACTTTAGATTTCGAACGTTCGAGTCCATTGTATTTAATAGGGTACTAAAGTTCACACGAACATTCTGTCTGTTCGCAGGTTCTGGTGCGAACCGAACAGGGGGGTGTTCGGTTCATCCCTGATGTTGAGGCATACCTTACGACTTTTGAGAGAGTTGCTGTCCGCGAAGGATGGCTAAAAGAGAAGTGGGCGGGTCTCTCATTTCTAACAGGAGAACCCCAAAAGGCCTATTTTGACCTAGAACCCGATAAGGCCCAGGACTATGAGACTCTAAAGACAGAGATACTCGCACGCTTGGGTGTCACCATGGCAATCCGGGCCCAGCGGGTGCATCAGTGGTCCTACTCCAGCAACAAGCCACCCCGTTCACAAATGTTTGACCTGGTCCACCTCACCAAGAAGTGGTTGCAGCCAGAGACCTTGACAGGCCCGCAGATCGTGGAGCGTGTGGTAATGGACCGGTATCTGCGTGCGCTCCCCTGCTGCTCTGAGGAAGTGGGTCGGACAGGGCGACCCCAAAACTGCAGCCCAACTGGTCAACCTAGTGGAGAGGTACAGTGCTACTGAGGACTTGGTGAATCCATCTACGCCCCACTTCGGTGTGTCTAGGGGTGCAAGATCTCCCGGCGGTTCTGGTAAGACTGTTCCGGGGTCCAAGAGCTTGGGGAGATTTGATAAGACTGTTGTTCTAACTGATGAGACTGTGGTTTCTAGACCTGGAGACTGGCCAAAGCAGCCAGGAAGGTCTTTGGGACCGTTGAGAGGACTGGGGGTTGAGCATATAAGATGTTTTCGTTGCCATGCATTAGGGCATATTGCTGCGAACTGTCCTATAAATGATGTACCTATGCAATGCGATTATGCTTATATGAAAAGATGCATTTCTTTGTTTGCACAGGTCGCATGTACTGCATCATGTCAGAGTCGCATTGAAAAACAGATGTGTGTTATTTCAGTGGATGGAGAGCCACTGACAGCCCTGCTAGACTCTGGTAGTGTGGTGACCCTAGTCAGAAGTGATTGTGTGAACCCCACAAAACTACACCCCAGTACTATTGGGGTAATTTGCATCCATGGGGACACTCGAGACTACCAAACAGCGGTGGTTGAGGTTGATACCCCCTGTGGCAGTGTAACACATTCAGTGGGGGTGGTACCTTCACTGCTTCACGAAGCTTTAGTGGGAAGAGATTTTTCCAATTTCTGGAATTTATGGGAGAGCAAAGACAGGCTGGTAGATAGAGCTCCCCCTGCTGGGGAAGCACGGGAACTCTCACCAGACCCTTTTTGCCAAAGGGAAGGAGATGCTGTTGGTGGGATCGAGGAAGCCGGAGAACCTCTTTTCCCTGTCATGGCTGGGGAGTCGGAGGACCTGGAAGCTAGCTCCCAGCCTGAGGGTAACGAACAGGAGAACCCCTCTGACCCTGACATTGAGAGTAGCCAAAATTTGTTACCCGATTTAGAGGTCAGGAGAGAGGATTTCTGTACCGAGCAACTGCGAGAAGCCACCCTCATGAGAGCCATGGAAAACGTTAAGATGTTGGATGGGGAACCGGTGGATCCTAATTGGGTGGTGTCTTTCCCCTACATGGCAATTAAAAACTATTTTTCTCTAGTCATCTTCCAGGACGGCACACCTGAGATGATGGGTTCCACCTGACAGGAAACACAATCAACAGAGTTTAAAAGGCCCCACCCTTCCCTCTGTCCCTCAGTTATTGATTGTGTTTCCCACAGGATGGCAGCGAAACAATTTTTTTATTTTTATTTTCTATGACCAAGGTCTGGGACTCCCCCCTAGGAGTTCAGACCAGAGCAGCCAGTGGTGCCTGCAGGCTCTGACAGGACTTTGTCATGTCCTGGGGGGGTTCCCCTTTGCTAGATACTCAGGGGGAAGTGCAGCCGAGGAATGGATCAGAATCCCCCTGAGATACTGGGGGCACTGGACACGGTGAGGGTGTCCATTTCCCCAGGGACCTTACAACCCACTCTCTCCTCCTACCTGACAGTGGTGGATGGTACGAAGGAGCCGCTTGCATACCCCCCCATCGCGGGGGGGAGGAGGATGTATCCACAGGCGCGCTGTTTCCTTATCAGGATGGCCGGTGGAGCTGAGGGATCTCCTTCTAATTGCCGCTCTGAGCTGTCGGCGGCGTCCGGAGGCCAGCGGCACGCTCGAGTGAGGTCACTCCCGGCTACAACAAAATGGCGGCGATCGGCGCGGCAAATTCAAACAAGCAGCGGTAACGGAGCGGGGGTCCACGGTCCTGTGTCCCATCCATCCATCCAAAGCGATCCTACCCGGCGGCCTAATCTGACAGGGCCACCCCAAAACAACTCTCCCCCACCAGCCGGTTCACTCACCCCCTATTTCCCTCTCCCCTACAAGATACCCTTTGGGTAATGGTTTACACAGGGTTTATTCTTTTCTGTTTCAGTGACTGAATGCCCTGCCCAGGGGACGACCAGTAGGTCTAAGTCCAAAGCCACTAGTAAATCTAGGCGTTGTGGGAATTGTAGTGAGAAACTCCCACAGGGTCACACAAAACCCTTTTGCTTCAAATGCATCTGCACACTAGCTGGGAAGGAGTTAGCACAGGCTGTGAAGGAGTGCAGAGCATTACAGGCTGAAATGTTAGCCACCCTTCAGTCTTTCAAAGCTACGGTAGAGAAGCGAGAAGTAGCCCCTTTAGGTAGGGAAAGCTCCCCCTCTCTGATGGGAACTCTGGCGAGTGTTACAGAAGAATCCAAGGGACTGTCTCTCGGTTACTCTGATGAAGAGGTAGAGGCCTCAGACCAGAGCTCTAGAGAGGGAATCGCTCGTATGCGGCTGCTTATTTGGACGATGTGGTCATCCACAGCCCAGATTGGGAATCACACCTGCCACAGGTACAGGCGGTGGTAGATTCCCTTAGGGAAGCAGGCCTCACGGCTAACCCAAATAAGTTTGCCATAGGCCTAGAGGAGGCCAAGTATCTTGGCTACGTTATCGGCCGGGGACTTGTCAAGCCTCAGACCAATAAGATTGAGGCAATTCAAAAATGGCCCCAACCCGTAAACAAGAAACAAGTTTGGGCCTTTCTAGGCATTACAGGTTATTACTGACGGTTTATACCTGACTTTGCCACCATTGCCGTCCCTCTGACTGACCTGACGAAGGGCAGAGGGTCTGTCATGGTCAAATGGAACCCTGAGGCCGAGAAGGCGTTTCAGAAATTAAAACGGGCCCTTTGTGCACTACCGGTGCTGGTGACCCCAGACTTCACAAAGGAGTTTGTCGTACAGACAGACGCCTCTGAGGTGGGCCTAGGGGGCCGTACTGTTGCAGGACAGGAATGGTGAGGAGCACCCGGTTGTATACCTGAGCCGGAAGCTGAACAAGCACGAAAGGAACTATGCCATTGTTGAAAAGGAGTGTCTCGCCATTAAACGACTCCCTAAAGGTATTATCTACTCGGGAGGTCATTTAGGCTGGTCACTGACCATGCTCCCCTGAAGTGGATGTGTGACAACAGGGAGAAAAATGCCCTTGTGACAAGGTGGTTCCTGGCTTTACAGCCCATTAAATTCACGGTTGAGCACAGGCCGGGCAAACTCCAGGATAATGCGGATGCCCTCTCCTGCGTGCACTGTATGGCTGGGTCAAGTGCTCAGCCGCAGGGACTTGAGCAGAGGGGGAGGATATGTGACGGTATGCGAGGTGAGATACATGACAATCGCTACATTTCACCTCGCATTCGGTCCATTGTAAGGGACTGAATGGGAATCCGGTCCGGTTTTTCCAGCCTCTGTGGCAGGCTGGGTTCCGGTCTTGATGTTCTGGTCCACCTGAGTCCACACTCAGGTGGAAGGTAAAAGACCAGGAAGAGAACACAGCAGGGCTCTGGCCTGAGACTCAGAGGGGAACCTGAGTCAGAGGAGCTCTGTTTGTTGGATTGGAAAAGAAAGGTTTGCTTCACCTTGTGTTTTGTGGGTGACGGGGACCAGCCCCTCACCGTATAGAGAGCGGTTACCGTTTAGTTTAGCGCCGGACGGCAAGGATTTGATTTACTGTTTTGTTTATTTTGTATGACTATTGCAAACCACTTGTAAATAAAGCTGGCAATACGCCAGGTTTTAAAGAAACTGCCTGTACGCTGACCTTCATTCTGAGAAAAGGTGATCCCCCACGAGCTAATCTCCCACTATATATATATATATATATATATATATGTGTGTGTGTCGCGCACAGACCCCTCTGTCTTTACCTGCATTTTATTAGGCTCCTCGCAGGCAGAGAGAGGCACACCGCACCACAAGCCCGTATTCTCCTGTGTGAGGAGGTTGAGCGTTGTTAGTTTCGGGCCTGCCTGCCGCAGGAGTTGAATCCTCCCGAGAATGATTCTCACCTCTATCTTGAATAGATGCGAGTCCTTATTTCTCCCCAGTAATGTAACTGTCCACACCAACTGAAAGTCCAACTTCTATATTTATTTCACACTGGATAACAAATAGTCTCTTTAACAGCAGACAGGTTGGAACAACACACAGGACAGTTTAGGTGGGAGGAGGTCCAGGCACAAACTCTAATGATTTCCTCGGACTGTTCAGGTTTCACGAACAGTTTTGGCGCACGGTCTCTGCCACAGACCTGGTGAATAGAAGTCACTGCCACTGACTTGGTGAACTGGTCACTGCCACGGACCTGGTGATTGGGCCTTGCCCTATGAAGTCACTGCCACTGACTTGGTGAATAAGAAGTCACTGCCACTGAATTGATGAATACCTTCTTGAAGTGTTTGGCCCATGTAAAGGAGAAAACCATCCCTCGGGAGAGTTACCAGAGGCCCTCACCGTCACCACGACTCTGCGCTGGGTCTTCGGAAAGGGTTGCCTCCCTGGCCTCCTCATCTCAGATACGGGTCCCCTCGCAAGGGGGCACCCTGGGAGCTCTCGATCCCTTGCGGACCCCAGCCGAAGGTTGCTGGGCCCCGGGCCTTTAAAATAGTACCTCACCCCAGACTGAAGGTGTCTGGGATGGAACAGGAACCAGGCCTCCTGGGCCTAGGGCACCCGGAGATAACACGCGCACCCACCCAGGCCGAAGGTGCCTGGGCGTGGACAAAGACCCAATGGAAGATGGCCACCCCTTTTTATACCCTCTCCCAACAGGCACAGCCGGTTCCCCGCCCTGCCGTACTTCTGCCGAGAGGGGACAAAAAAGGCACAGCCTTGTATCAGTGGTTCAACCCTGGCCTATGGCAACAGCCCCACCTGTAGGCCACAGGGAACTGCACACCAACACCATCTCCCATGGACAGAAATGGTCTATTTACCCAAACAATCAGTGTGTCTGAGCCTAATTACCACTCAGACACTCCCCCTAAATTTAACACCCCGCTACACACACACACACATATATATATATATATATATATATATATATATACTCTGCAGCCAGTGTAGCTATATCTGCAGTGGTGCATTCCTGGTGTATTTTTTTCTAAAATATACTTCAGGCAGTGTATTAACCACTTATGCCTCTTTTTCAGATGTGGTGTTTACAAGTTAAACAAGTTTTTTTTGCTAGAAAATTACTTAGTACCCCCAAATATTATACTTTTTTTTTTTTCTAACACCCTAGAAAATAAAATGGCGGTCAATGCAATACTTTTTGTCACACCGTATTTGCGCAGCGGTCTTAGACAAGAGTAAAGTTAGCCCAATTTTTGTTTTTATATTGTAAAAGATAATGTTACGCCGAGTAAATTGATACCCAACATGTCATGCTTCAAAATTGCGCCCGCTCGTGGAATGGCGTCAAACTTTTACCCTTAAAAATCTCCATAGGCGAAGTTTAAAAATTTCTACAGGTTGCATGTTTTGAGTTACAGAGGAGGTCTAGGGCTAGAATTATTGCTCTCGCTCAAACGATCGTGGCGATACCTCACATGTCTGGTTTGAACACCGTTTTCATATGCGGGCGCTGCTCACGTATGCGTTCACTTCTGCGCATGAGCTCGTCGGGACGGGGAGCTTTTAAAAAAAATATATATAAAATATATATTTTATTTCTTTTTACACTGTTTTTTTTTGTGGGTCACTTTTATTCATATTACAAGGAATGTAAACATCCCTTGTAATATTTCGTGTGAAAAAAAAAAACATCCCTTGTAATAGAAAAAAGCATGAGATCTGGGCTCAAAAAGACCTCAGATCTCATATTAAGACTAAAATGCAATAAAAAATAAATAAAAAATTACAAAATTACAAAAAAATGGACCTTTAAGAGCTATGGGCAAAAGGGACGTTTTGACGTCGCTTCCGCCCTGCTATGGTATGGAGATGGGTGGGGGCCATCTTGCCCTCACTCGTATACATACCCAGCAGGAGACAGGACCCGATCGCCTCCGCCGCTACCGATGGCTCCGATAAGCAGCGGAGGGCGCGGGAGAGCGGCGGGGGAGGGGCCCTCTCCCACCGCCGATAACGATTATCTTGCCGTGAATCTGCCGCAGAGACCACCATTATCGTAAACCAGATCGCCGCCTGAAGAGATGAATACCTGGGTTATGGCAGTTAGCCGCTGCCATAACAGAGATATCCCTCTTCAAAGTGCCGACGTATATAGTCATGCGGCGGTCCAGAAGTGGTTAATATATATATATATATATATATATATATATATATATACACACACACACATACTCTGCATCCAGTGTAGTCTATATCTGCAGTGCATTCCTGGTGGAGTCTCCTTGTGGTAGTCGCACTCTGGTGGAGTCTCCTTGTGGTAGTCGCACTCTGGTGGAGTCTCATTGTGGTAGTCGCACTCTGGTGGAGTCTCCTTGTGGTAGTCGCACTCTGGTGGAGTCTCCTTGTGGAAGACACACTCTGGTGGAGTCTCCTTGTGGAAGTTGCACTCTGGTGGAGTGGCCATGTCTAGGTCGCACTCTGGTGGAGTCTCCTTGTGGAAGTCGCTCTCTGGTGGAGTCTCCTTGTGGAAGTCGCACTCTGGTGGAGTGGCCATGTCTAGGTCGCACTCTGGTGGAGTGACCATGTCTAGGTCGTACTCTGGTGGAGTGGCCATGTCTAGGTCGCACTCTGGTGGAGTGGCCATGTCTAGGTCGCACTGTGGTGGAGTGGCCATGTCTAGGTCGCACTGTGGTGGAGTGGCCATGTCTAGGTCGCACTGTGGTGGAGTGGCCATGTCTAGGTCGCACTGTGGTGGAATGGCCATGTCTAGGTTGCACTGTGGTGAAGTGGCCATGTCTAGGTCGCACTGTGGTGAAGTGGCCATGTCTAGGTCGCACTGTGGTGGAGTGGCCATGTCTAGGTGGCACTGTGGTGGAGTGGCCTTGTCTAGGTCGCACTGTGGTGGAGTGGCCATGTCAACACCCCTACCCTCCACACTGACCTAGCTGACTGTTCCCTGACCCTGTTCCTCCCCTAGTCATGCAGCCCCTCCGTCCATTTTCTCCTCCAGGTCTCACTTTATTTCCTATGGGTCCTGTTCATATTCAATGCAATTTTTGGAAAAGGTGCAGGGACTTTTCACATGCAGCATGGTGCATCACCAGGGACACACCCTTGAAATGCGTCAGCCATTGGAAGTGTCTTCCCTACGCTGGGATTGGCGCAGTGGACCAAAGTGTGTGAATTATTGTAGATATTAATGAGCTCGATATGTTCTGTTTTTGAGTAATTGTTTTATTTCTTCAATAAAAAGATTTTTTGAGGTAATGTGCTCTTGTGCCCTCTGTTTTTCTGTTCTTCCAGTACAGCGGTACCTTGGATTATGAGCATAATTCGTTCCAGAAGAATGCTTGTAATCCAAAGCACTTGTATATCAAAGCGAGTTTCCCTATAAAAGTCAATAGAAACTCAGATAATTCGTTCCACAGTGACTTTTATTGTATGCATTACCACATGTGGCCAGAGGTGGGTGGGGGCGTCGGAGACACTCGGAAACCGCTCGGAGCCACTCGGATGTACTCTTTTGGAGAGGTTTGGAAACATTTGGGAACAAAGTGTTTCCGAGTGCATCTGAGCAGCTCGGAGTGTCAACGGCGCCCCCGCACCTCTGGCCAAATATGGTACTGCACACCGCAGAGGCTTGAATCCTGCTCGTTTTGTAAGACAACGCTCGCAAACCGAGTCAGGATTTTTTTAAAATAGCCGTATTGCAAAACGCTCGTTAACCGTGTTACTCACAATCCGAGGTATTACTGTATTCTCTTTGGGCTTCCCCAGTCCTCAGGGGGCTGCAAAGTCTTGCCTAGGTTTAGGATGTAGAAGACCTAAGGTCCTCCACTGCTGGAATATTCTCCTTGAGCGAAGGAGGTTGTTTGTTTTGTTTGTATAACATCTGCAGCAGACTACAGGACAGCCTGTTCTTCTGAAAAACAGACTCCCTGGCTGGATCACAAGGTGAAACTAAAGGAAAGAAAACAAAACGTAATGCAGCCAATCACATCCACAAATTGGTAATCTGCAATATAAAAAATGTTTTCTTTTTTGTTTAATACCACTCTAACACTGGGCACTTCCTGCCCAGGCCATTTTTTTGCTTTCAGCGCTGTCACGTTTTGAATGACAATTGCACGGTCATGCTACACTGTACTCAAATAATTTTTTTTATCTTTTTCTTCACACAAATAGAGCTTTCCTTGGTGGTATTTAATCCCTGCTGGGATTTTTATTTTCTTATCTTCTGTCTGTAAATAATAATTTTTCTCCTTCACTGATGGGCACTGATAGACTGCACTGATGAGGTGGCACTTATGGGCATGGATGAGGTTGCACTTATGGGCACTGATTAGGTGGCACTGATGAGGAGGCACTAATATGCTGCACTGATAGGTGGCGCTGAAATGCAGCACTGTTGGGCACTGATAGGTGGCACTGATGGGAAGCTAGGATAGGCAGCACTGATGGGCAGTGCTGATGAGCAAGCACTAATGGCAGGCACTGACTGGCATCGCGTATGGGCACTGATTGGTGGCACTTATGGGCACTGATTGGTGGCACTGCTGGGGCTTTCCTGTAATCAGGGCACTGATGATCAGTGCCCTGATTACCTGCCCAGGTCTCCTCTCTGAGGGAATGCCGCCGATTGTCACTCCTTGCCATACACTCTGTCGGTGTAAGGCGAGGAGAGCCGATTCACAGCACTTCCGTATTTACATGTGACTGGCTGTGATTGAACACAGCCGATCACATAGTTAAAGAACCGTGTATCTTTACAGAGATCGGGGTCGCACAGCGTCCTAGCAACATGGCCCCAGTGGCCGTTCTGGGGTGCCGTCATATGACGTCCTCCCAAAATGAGATCCGCACTGTCCCTCCGTCATTTGATGGTAGGCGGGCGGCAAGCGGTTAAAAGGATGGTTTACCTTTTTATATAGCAATACCCTCGTAGCGGGCCGCTGGTTTAATTTTGGGCCTTGCACGTTACCTCACTGTTCCGTATGCTCGTCTCAGGGGTTCTCCTTGAAGAGTTGTCCAGAATAAGTTTGCACCAACACAAAAGTCTCTTTCAAGGGTTTATTTGAAAAAAGTTTCCAACAGAGGGGATGAAGGGATAGGGAGGACTCAGGTACCTTAGTTGCGAATCATAAGAATTATCCTAGGTCCAGAGGAACAATTGTCTCCACACTGGACTCAGCAAACACCGGATAGGTCCAATCTCACTGGCCTAGCAGCTGATGTACAGCTCGACCACATATAGTCTCTGCCACAGACTTGGTGCAAATAGAACAGTCTCTGCCGCAGACTTGGTGCAAATGGAACAGTCTCTGCCGCAGACTTGGTGCAAATGGAACAGTCTCTGCCGCAGACTTGGTGCAAATGGAACAGTCTCTGCCGCAGACTTGGTGCAAATGGAACAGTCTCTGCCGCAGACTTGGTGCAAATGGAACAGTCTCTGCCGCAGACTTGGTGCAAATGGAACAGTCTCTGCGGCAGACTTGGTGCAAATGGAACAGTCTCTGCCGCAGACTTGGTGCAAATGGAACAGTCTCTGCCGCAGACTTGGTGCAAATGGAACAGTCTCTGCCACAGACTTGGTGCAAATGGAACAGTCTCTGCCACAGACTTGGTGCAAATGGAACAGTCTCTGCCACAGACTTGGTGCAAATGGAACGGTCTCTGCCACAGACTTGGTGCAAATGGAACAGTCTCTGCCACAGACTTGGTGCAAATGGAACAGTCTCTGCCGCAGACTTGGTGTAAATGGAACAGTCTCTGCCGCAGACTTGGTGTAAATGGAACAGTGTCTGCCACAGACTTGGTGCAAATGGAACAGTCTCTGCCACAGACTTGGTGTAAATGGAACAGTGTCTGCCACAGACTTGGTGTAAATGGAACAGTGTCTGCCACAGACTTGGAGTAAATGGAACAGTGTCTGCCACAGACTTGGAGTAACCTTTACTTGGGTTACCTTCTGAATGAAGAACACAGCTCTCAGTGCCAGGATCTTCCAGCCGTTCCGGCAGCACTGTGAGGTAGATCATGATCCGGATGCATCCTCCAATTGAGTCCACAATTGCTCGGTCCCTTCCAGCAGGTAAGGCGACACAGGATCATCCCTGGATCAGTAGGCCCCAGCAACTCCTGGGCCTACCTGTCAGTAACGGAGCCTCAGACCAACGTGGCCCCGAGGCGGAAACTGCCAACACTTCCCTGAGGCCATGAGGGCCCTCAGGTGGGGACCGATGACACGACCCCAAAATCTCCTCCTGCCCTAATGGCGTCTGTCACTTAAATATCCCCTCACAGCATGCACAGCGGGTTCACCACGCCCCCTGGGCTGCTTGCTAGGAAAGAGATACCCAATACGTCCAGCCTGTAGCCTTTCCAATCCTGACCAGCGGTGGCATCCACACCCACTGTCAGGAGGGAAATCCCACAGCCAGCTGAACTGAAACAGAGTGCAATTTATAACACAATCCTTCGGAGCCAAACTATTGCTCAAATAACTATAATTGAACATATAGCGCACACTCATTGGGAGCAGGGCGCTACATTTACAAAAGGAATGTTTGTCATCTCCAGGCAGTGAGAGGCTCAGAATTCGGAGGTGAATTATCGATGGTGGTACCTGTTACCATCTGGAACCAGTCTGAGTGGGGTGGTGTTACCGGATGATTATAACAAACGTGTGTGGCCACACCTTCTGGTAAGTGACCTGTGTGCTCACGGGTGTGGTGGAGGTGCACCATTGGAGCGTAGGTGGAACGCAATCGGCGTGCCTTCTTACCTCATGGGCTTTTTAAAGTGTACTGAACTTTAAGTTATTTCGTTTTTATACAAATAAACTAGCTACAAGTTGCACGATGAGGAGTTCTCTCTTCTTTCCTTGATATATGATCCTCTATCTTAGTTTGGCTGAATCATCGTTGGGGGGCCGCTTTCATTGGTGGATACATTTCTATATATATCCCTGCTTATTTGACATCTGTCATGGGTGTCTGATTGGTCTGGTGAGTAGGATGTTTGGAAGATAAATTCTTCACTGAATTTGCATACTTCACTGTGCACACGATTCAAGAGTCCTTGGTGGTGGTTTATGGACTTTATCATTACTATTATATATATCTTTTTTGATAGAAGCATATGGGCGCGGTATGGAAATAATTTATTAATTTTGTTTTTTAGCTTTTAGAGTCAGCCGGAGAAGTTAGAGGTGTGATGTTTTTTCTCGTAAGGAATGCTCTTCTTGCGTTCTTGTTAGTTGCACTAAGAAAAGAAAAATGAATTACTGTCATCACTCACCAAATGTATTGGTAGAACCAGTTTATGGTTTTTCTCACTGACACAGCCAGCTTTGCTGCAGATAGTATGCTTTATAAACTCTCCTCTCTCCCTTTCCCACGCTGAAGAGCTGAGCCACATGAAATCCCAATAAAATGCTTTTACGTTTAATTTCATGGGGTATGAATACTTTTTCAATGCAATGTTTAAGCTTATGATCTACCAAAACCTCCAGATCCTGATCTCCGACCAGGATATAGACAGGAAGGGATCACATGGCTCCTATGAGAGGTTCATAGTGATCTCTGACCAGGACATAGACAGGAAGGGATCACATGGCCCCTATGGTAGGTTCATAGTAAACTCCGATCAGGACATAGACAGGAAGGGATCACATGGCTCTTATGAGAGGTTCATAGTGATCTCTGACCAGGATATAGACAGGAAGGAATCACATGGCCCCTATGGTAGGTTCATAGTGATCTCTGACCAGGATATAGACAGGAAAGGATCACATGGCCCCTATGAGAGGTTCATAGTGATCTCTGACCAGGAAATAGACGGGAAAGGATCACATGGCCCCTATGAGAGGTTCATAGTGATCTCTGACCAGGGCATAGACAGGAAAGGATCACATGGCCCCTATGAGAGGTTCATAGTGATCTCTGACCAGGAAATAGACGGGAAAGGATCACATGGCCCCTATGAGAGGTTCATAGTGATCTCTGACCAGGGCATAGATAGGAAAGGATCATATGGCCCCTATGAGAGGTTCATAGTGATCTCCAACCAGGATATAGCCAGGAAGGGATCACATGGCTCCTTTGGTTACAGCATTTGTTCACACCTGGCTAAAATTTTTGCACAGTACTGTAGAGGGAACATTGTATATACAGATATGATAGGAAGGGGGATACCACTTACTAGGTGAGGCAGTCATCTTGTGAGATTGCGTTGGCCGGGAATCGAACCCGGGTCAACTGCTTGGAAAGCAGCTATGCTCACCACTGCACCACCAACGCGAGTTATCATATCTTTGGAGTGTGGGAGGAAACCGGAGGAAACCAACACAAACACAGGGAGAACATGCAAACTCCATGCAGATAGTGTCCTGGCCAGGATTTGAACCATGGACCCCAGTGCTGCAAGCCTCTGTGCTGCTCATATGCAGCCTCTGTTCTCTAAGGCCTGCCCCCACTGAGCGGGGTGAATGATGTACACTCAAAGCACTTAGGAGGTGAAGTAGCCATCTTAGGCGCAGTGAATTTAACCACTTCAGCCCTGGACCATTTGTCAGCTTAACCACTTAAGGACCGCCGCACGACGATGTACATCAACAGAATGGCACGGACAGGCACAAGGGCGTACAGGTACCTCCGCTTTAAGAACCTGTCCGTGGGTCGCGCGCGCACCGCCAGCAAAGTGCTCGTAACCCGGTCCGAAGCTCCGTGACCGCGCGATCGGGTCACAGAGCTGAAGAACGGGGAGAGGTAAGTGTAAACAAACTATGACAGCAATAGGTACTGACAGGTACTCTTTTTTGAAAAATTTGGGGTCCATTAGACTCTAGATCTCTCCTCTGTCCTTAAAGCATCTGACCACACCAAGATCCGTGTGATAAATGCTTTCTCAATTTTCCAGTGACAATGTTTATATCCGGAAAAAAAACGAAGTGATGAAATGCTCGTAGCTTCCAGTTTCTTAGGCCATAGAGATGATTGGAGCCATTCTGGTCTCCGATCAGCTCTATGGTCAGCAGGCCGAACCACCGGCTGCATTCTCGGGTTCCTACTGGTGGGACAGGAGAGCCCAACAAAACCATGGAAGGTGGCGGAGGGGGCCTCCAACTGCTTGCAAAAGCAATCTAGCAGTTAATTCGAAAAAATATAAATAGTTGCGCTAAACCTGGTAATGTGACCAGGGATCAAAGAAAATTAACACTGAGTGGCATGAACCAATATAAAAGTGCATCAGTGATAAATATTGCGTGGATGCTTATTGATTAGAAGCAATAAACAAAAAGTAACGCAAATACTAAGTAAGAATGCTGCTTTTTGCCCTTGCACTGCAGTGCTCTGTGCTGGCAGAGCTGAGTAACAGCCACAAGTTAATTAGCCTCTAGGATTGCTTTTACATGAAAGCTGACCGCCGGCTGAAAAAAACGATACGAAGATGATGCCTAAACCTGCAGGCATCATACCGGTATAACCACTCAAAGTCCAGCAACATACCAGTGCGTTGCTGCTCCCTTGTTGGGCATATATCGTAATGTTCTTTATTTTTCATGCAGCCTGTGTGCTGAACGAAAAAAGAGAACCTAACAGATTCCTCCATTCACATCAATCGATGTGAAATCAAAAAATTGTGTAGTATGCCTACCATTAGAATACCGCCCTGCATCCACCCACTTCTAATGATGGGCATACATGCACTGTTCTTTTTTTTGTTCAGCCCAAGGGCTGAACAAAAAAAAAAAAAAAACATTACAGATTCCTCCATTCACATCGATTGACTTGGATAAAGAAATCTCTGCCAGGAAAAGTTGCATAGTTACATAGATAGTCAGGTTGAAAAAAGACATAAGTCCATCTAGTTCAACCATCAAAATAAATAAAATAAAAAATATTGTACAATCCCATATACCCAATTCTATACCCACAGTTGATCCAGAGGAAGGCAAAAAACCCCAGCAGAGCATGATCCAATTTGCTACAGCAGGGGAAAAAATTCCTTCCTGATCCCCCGAGAGGCAATCGGATTTACCCTGGATCAACTTTACCTAGAACTGTTAGTACCCAGTTATATTATGTACATTTAGGAAAGTATCCAGGCCTTTCTTAAAGCAATCTACGGAGCTGGCCAGAACCACCTCTGCAGGGAGTCTGTTCCACATTTTCACAGCTCTTACTATGAATAAACTTTTCCGTATTTGGAGATGAAATTTCTTTTCCTCTAGACATAAAGAGTGCCCACTTGTCCTCTGTGTTAACTGTAAAGTGAATAACTCAACACCTCACTATATGGACCCCTTATATATCTGTACATGTTGATCATATCCCCCCTTATTCTACTCTTCTCAAGAGACAATAAATTCAGTTCTTCTAATCTTTCCTCATATCTGAGCTCCTCCATGCCTCTTATCAGTTTGGTTGCCCTTCTCTGCACTTTCTCCAGTTCCCAGATATCCTTTTTGAGAACTGGTGCCCAAAACTGAACTGCATATTCCAGATGAGGTCTTTTTAATCATTTGTACAGGGGCAAAAATTACATCTCTCTCTGTGGAGTCCATACCTCTCTTAATACAAGAAAGGACTTTGCCATTGCCCTGATTGTGAGAGCAAACCCTGTTGCTGTCAAAATAAACAAATCAGTGCTGCAGCTGAGTGGCGTACCTGCAAAGCAAACAACGGTTAACAATAAAACAAAGTGTCAATAAAATATTAGCTCAAAAAAATTTTTTATTGGACGGCCACCCCTCTGTCCAAGGTGTTACTTACCTCCGCATAAAAAGGAATCAGGTTTGTTTGACAACTTCTGTCTTTCATGAATCTATTTCACCGCCCTCTTTCTCTCTCACCCCCTGCTCTCTCACACACTCTACCCCCCATCACACCCTCCTACCCCCCTCCACACCCTCTACCCCCCTCCCTCACCCCTCAGAGAGGGGGGTAGAGGGTGTGAGAGAGAGGGGGCAGAGGGTGTGAGAGAGACCCCCCTCTCTCACACACCCTCTACCCCCTCTCTCTCACACACCCTCTACCCCCCCTCCCTCACCCCTCAGAGAGGGGGGTAGAGGGTGTGAGAGAGACCCCCCTCTCTCACACACCCTCTACCCCCTCTCTCTCATACACCCTCTACCCCCTCTCTCTCACACCCTCTACCCGACTCTCTCTCACACCCTCTACCCACCTCTCTCTCACACCCTCTACCACCCTCTCTCTCATACCCTCCCTCTCCCACACCCTCTACCCCCTCTCTCTCACACCCTCTACCCCCTCTCTCTCTACCCCCTCTCTCTCTCTCTCTCACACCCTCTACCCCCTCTCTCACACCCTCTACCCCCTCTCTCTCTCTCTCACACACCCTCTACCCCTATCTCTCACACCCTCTACCCCCTCTCTCTATCTCTCTCTCACACCCTCTACCCCTATATCTCTCTCACACCCTCTACCCCTATCTCTCTCACACCTTCTGCCCCCCTTGCTTACTCTAAACCTCTAAACCCCCTCTATTCCAGACAGCATATTTAAAGCTCTGATATTTATCTTTCTGTCTCATTTTTTTCCGCAGTCCTTCATTCTTTGCTCTCACCCTCTCCTCCCTGACCTTCTCCTCTGCTCTTCCCCTTTTTTCTATCTCTCTCTCCTTTTTTTCCCTCTCTTTCGCCCACTCCTCTTTCGCCCTCACTTTCGCCCACTCTTCTCCCACCCTCTTTGCTCTCACTCTCTCTTCCCGTGCTTTCTCCTCTTCTCTTCCCTTTTTTTCTCTCTTCCTCTCTTCCTGTTCCCACTCTCTAATCCGCTCTTCTTTAGCCTTCTCTTTTCTCTCCCGCTCTTCTCTCTCCCTCTGCTCCCGTTCCAGCTTCTCTTGTCTTGTCTTCTCTTCTCTCTCCCTATATTCCCTTAGCCTCCTCTCTCTTTCCATTTCCTCACTCTGGCCTGAATCTTCTTCTTTTTCACCTCCAAAGCTGGCAGTGCAGTTGATTGTGCAAGGGTTCTGTGGAACAGAAAATAAAAAGGATTTATTTGTCGATATAACACAGGACTATCAGCTACATCACAGACAGCCTGTCACTTCTGCAATACATATTATTATGTCATTTATGATTTATGTGCTTCCCCAAAAATGCTAATTATCAGGAAAATGAATCCATAGAGGAGGTCAGCCTGATTGGCTGGGAATTCTGTGTACAGTATAGGAACCCTTTCTATATGTTCAGCCAGTGTCATGAGTTTAGTACTTTTAGGAGTATAAATGACTATGGCCTTGGAAGACCGGACTAAAGTGCCAGAATTACAGCGCCCGATCCCTCCGTGTTTGTGCACAGAAGTGAACGCATACGTAAGTTGCGCACGCATATGTAAACAGTATTCGAAGCACACATATGTAGTATCACACAAACAGAGTGAGAGCAATACTTCTAGCGCTAGACCTCTAAACAGGTAACCTGTAAAGGCACTTAAATCGTCGCCTGTGGAGGTTTTTAAGTACTGAAGTTTGTCGCCATTCCATGAGCGTGCGCAATCTTAAAGCGTGACATGTTGGGTATCTATTTACTCATCTTTCAACTTTTTACAAAAAAAAAATGGGGGTAACTATTGTGTAATGTTTTTTATTCATTAAAATGTATTCGTTCCAAATAAAATAAAAAAATAGTTTGATTTACTGTGTGACATAAAAAAAATTGCAACAATATCCATTTTATTCTCTAGGGTCTCTGCTAAGGCTCCATGTACACAGAAGCTGATAAACTGCAGTTTATTGGCATTTTTTTTAAAAAGCCCATTAACTGCACTCTATGTTGGCCTATGTGTTCATGTACACATAACTATTTTTAGCGTTAATGAGCAGTGGAGTTAATGGGCTTTTTTCTGAACGCAAGAAATTCGCGTTCAAAGTGCGGGAAAAAATGCAAAACGCTGAAAACCGCTAATAAAGGCTCAAAAACGCTGGTCGCAAGCTTTTTTTTTGTGTTTTTTGATCCATTGAAAAAAAACAAAAAAAAAGCTAAAAAACGCTACACTGAAAAACGCTGATAAAAGCTAGCTTTTTCTGCTGCTTTAAAAACGACAGTTTTTGAGCTTCTGTGTACATGGAGCCTAAAAGAAAATGTATAATGTTTGGGTTTTAAGTAATTTTCTAGCAAAAAATAAATACGGATTTAAACTTGTTAACAAAAAGTGCCAGAAAAAGCCTGGTCTTCAAGTGGCTAGAAAACATTCCCCAATTACTATTCATCTCCTAGAATAAGCGATAGTAGCAGATTCTGCCATTGCCAATTTGGGTGCAGCGTTGCACGCCCGCGTGATTGTCATTCAAAGTGCGAGATCGCTGAAAATTGGCCTGGGCAGGAAGGGGGTGAAAGTGCCCAGTAGGGAAGTGGTTAAAGATCTGTAATTTAACAACTGCCAATTTCTTATGAACTGTACTTGTGCCCCCCCCCCCCCATAGGAAGAATGGTCTCCAGCTACCCAGAAGGCTTTGTTCTTCCTCTAGTCCTAACCTGCTTGCTTGTGAGAGACTGCTAGTTATCTAAGGAACTACCTAAGCAGTATAATTTTCAAGGGTACTTACGTTTTTTATCCATTTCCAGAGAGGCGTTATAAGGCAGCCCACTAGTTTACTCAGAAGTGTCATTGGATTTACAGAAGGGCAACGCCAACGAGGACAGCAGCAACACCGACATGCAATGTCTGCCTCCTCGGTCTCTTCACCGTTGTCTTCCTCTTCCCTTTGTTTTGCGGGCGCCCAGATGCAACGTATGCCCACTTTGTGCTGTTTATCTGCCTGTTCTTCTCCGCTGGCTTCGCTGTCCTCCTGCATGCCCCTGCATGCCATTAAGCAGCCCAATATATGACCGTACTGTGGAAAAGAAAAAGCAAAGAATTCATTAATCTATAGAACATAGGAGTATCACCGTTCAGCTACATCAAAGATAGAATACTTATTACTTAAAATAATGATTTATGTGTTTCCCCAAAAATGCTAAATTTTTAATCAGGAAAATGTCTCCATAGAGGAGGTCGGCCTGATAGGCGGCTGGGAATTCGGTGTACAGTATAGAAACCTTTTCTATATGTTCAGCCAGTGTCATGAGTTTAATCATTTTAGGTAATGGCAGCCATAATGCAGGACGCACCCTATCCATGCGTCTGGCCCCCTAATCTACATGTGGGGCACCGGACGCATGGATTCCAATCTGGGGGCGGGCTCGGGGCGCAGAGCACTGCGCCCACGAGCCCACCTAGTTGTGTGACAATTGCGAATGTTCATTCACAATTTTCACACAACTGGGTGGGCTCCTCCAGGCCAATCAGGAAGCGGGTCGTGCCTGAAAGGGCAGAGGGGGGGGGGGGCACTATTTACTAGGAGCCCAGAGGGAACTTGGAGGGGCCTTTAATGGGACACCTTGACCAGGCTGAATGACCACTATTGAGAAAGGCATTTCCTAATCACTATTCATCATCCCCTTGGAATAAGCGATAGTGATAGCAATAGATCTGCAATTTAACTCTTATTAATTATAATTGTGACCCCCCCGCCCCCATCCCCTATGAGGAAGAATGGTCTCCAGCTAACCAGAGGGCTTCATTCTTCCTCTAGTCCTAAACTACTTGTTTGTGAGAGACTGCTAGTTATCTATGGCAGTGGTTCTCAACCCTGTCCTCAAGTACCCCCAACAGGACATGTTTGCCTTTATCTTGCACAGGTGCTTTAAACAGCTTGGTATTTTGGACAGCTATTTTTATCGCAGAGAAATTCCCAAAACATGGCCTGTTGGGGGTACTTGAGGACAGGGTTGAGAACCACTGATCTATGGGACTACCTAAGCAGTATCATTTTATAGAGTAAAAGAGGTAGGAATCCCTAGTGCCGCACAGCCATGAAGTATAGTAATAGTGATAAGAGTGGCAATCTCAGCCAGGCCACGCCCCCCATTATGTTTCGCTCCGCCCCCCCTCCCGGAGCTTAGTCATAGGGATGGAGATCCCATGAGTGTGGGGAGTATTTAAGCATCATCGGTCAGTCACTCAGAGTGTGTAAAGGGCTGGCAGGTGTGTGTACAATTAGTCGTTCAAGCTTTTAGGGAGAGATGGTGAAGTGAAATAAAAAGTGCAGTGAAAGGATAGTGAAGTATAGATGTGAAATATGAACATTATTTATATATTAAACTTTAATTTCTTTATTTTTTTTACTTTTTTCCATCTTTATTTCTTATTTTTTTATTTAACTTTTCTATCTTTATTTCCGTTATATACCGTATATAAAAACGAGGAGTAAAAAAAAAAAAGGAAATAAAGATAGAAAAATTTAATTAAAAAAAATAAGAAATAAAAGTGGACAAAACTAAAAAATAAAGAAATGAATGTAAAAAAATAAAAAAATCTGAGAAATTAATGTAATAAAAAAATAAAAAGTCAAAATGTAGATAAAGGGTGGGAATGGATGTAAATAAGAATAAAAGGAAAATGAAAAAGGTGAATGGTGAAGAAAACAAAAATGAAAATAAAAAATGATGATGTTACTGTGAAAACATTGTGTATATGAAATAAAGAGAATGTAGATGACAAAAATGTCAAAAAATGTGATGTGAGGGAATGATAAAAGATATATTGAATAAGGCATGGGAATGAAAGTTTGTGTGTGGAGAGATGTGATGGGGATGGAAAATAAAAAAAAACAGTGAAATGAAGAACAGCTGTAAAGAACAAAATAATACCACCCAGCCCTGGGTAATGAAAATAAAATGTGTGAAAATAGATACAAAGGATGAGTCAGAAACCTTTGTGTGGCAAGGTATGGCTATGGTAGCTTATACTCCCTACTAGATCCTTTAAAAACAAAAACTTGTATTGGGAACTTACTTTGCATATCAGCTTGACAATAGGTGCCATGGCCGTACATAGAATCCCAAGTGGGTGCAGGGAGCACAAACTAGGAGCACAGCATTGGCAGCACTGGAGGCATGGGCAGCACCGGCAGCATGGCATACATTGGCACCTTGGCATACAGGAGCAGCACTGGAAGCCGTCGCAGCACGGGCAGCACTGGAAGCCCTCGCAGCACGGGCTGCACTGACAGCATTCCCTGTGCTCTGGCTCTCTGCCGCCGCCTTCCTCGTACATCGAGGGGACGCTCATCACGCCGGTCGACATTTCATGCCATTTCCCTGCTTCTTTCATTTCCTCTTCCTCTTCCTCCTTCTTATCGTTTGCCCATATAATCCTCACCCTCTTTCCATCACCTGTGCGGATCTTTTGCCCTCCCCCTCCCAGCTTTTTAAACTCCCTCTATAAGAAAAAAACAAACAAAAAGGTAAGTGTAAGGACAGATTCTAAAGTTATTCTTTAAAATTTGGATGGAGCGGGGGAGGGGAAGGGTTTAAACTTTTCCAAGGTTATTATTGTGCTCTGAGTGGGAAAGTTTCCCTTTGCTTCCTATCATCCCAGAAGGAGAAGAAGTAAGCGGAATTCTCCCATCAGGATTGCAGACAGCAATAAAAATCCAACTGAGGTTCTAACCCTTCCCCCCATTCCACCTGAAATTCAGGAACTGCCTTGCTTGATGTACTGCTTTAATTGCTTCAGGTCCGTCCTATAGCAGTTTTATGGCTACAGAGCGGCACCAGCGGCACCTGTGCGCCAGATCGCATGATATATATATATATATACACACACACACACACACACGTGACCCGACACTTCCGGGTAGAGGGCGTGCGCACGCGCTGTGATTACACTCGGCGGGTGCTGGGTACCCAATGTCCTCCGCCACCCGCCGACTGTCAGGTAAAAATGGCGATCTGCCTACGTAAACAAGGCAAGATGTGTGTGTGTGTGTGTGTTACACATCCCCGTTCTGGCAGGGGAGAGGAGGCAGATCGTGTGTTCCTAGTATAAAGGAACAATGATCGATCCCCCCCCCCAGGCAGTCCCATTCCCCCTACAGTTAGAACACACTGAGAGAACACATTTAACCCCTTGATCGCCCCCTAGTGTTAACCCCTTCCCTGCCAATGACATTTACACAGTAATCAGTGGCTATTTTTAGCACTGATCGCTGTATAAATGTCACTAGTCCCAAAACAGTGTCCGATCTGTCCGCCTCAATGTCGCAGTCCAATAAAATATAAATTTAAAAAATCGCATGATCGCCGCCATTACTAGTAAAAAAATAAAAAATAAAAATGCCATAAATATTTCCCCTATTTTGTAGAACGCGATAACTATTGCGCAAACCAATCAATATATGCTTATTGCGATTTGTTTTTACCAAAAATATGTAGAAGAATACATATTGGCATAAACTGAGGAAGACATTTATTTTTTTATATATTTTTGGGGGATATTTATTATAGAAAAGAAAAAAAATATTGTTTTTTTTTTCAAAATTGGCGCTCTTTTTTTTGTTTATAGCGCAAAAAATAAAAACCGCAGAGGTGATCAAATACCACCAAAAGAAAGCTCTATTTGTGGGGAAAAAAGGATGTCAATTTTGTTTGGGTACAGCGTCGCACGACAGCGCAATTGTCAGTTAAAGCGGCACAGTGCCGAATCGCAAAAAAAGGGCCTGGTCAGGAAGGGGGTAAATCCTTCCGGGGCTGAAGTGGTTAAAGATGTTCCTCAATGAGGAAACACGGCTTCCAGCTATTCTGAGGGGTTTCCTCGCCCTTCCTCTGCTGTAGTTGGTACAAGTCTGTTCTTTATACACATGGGACTTTCTTCACCCGGGATACCCAGAACTAACTAATCACTATAACATTACAGGATACTTACCACTGTATAGATCGTATTCAAATCCGTAAGAAGAACTGCCACATTCTGAGGAGATGTCGTTTGATCTTCCATATATATCTCCACAACTCTTCTGTTTTCCTCCACGTGATCCCTTTCCATTAGTACTTGCATTTTCTCTAAAGAAAGAAAAAAAAAAAGATGGTAAGTTTAAGTACAAATTTAAAGTGGAACTCCACTCCAAATGTTTTCAAATGTAGATTTGGATGGAGTGGGGAAAGGGTTCAGATGTATCCAAGGTTTCATTGTTTTCTATGTCCTGAGTGGGATAGATTCTCCTCACTTCCTGTCATCTCAGCAGGAGAGGAAGTGAGCAGAATCCTCCCAGTGGGGACACAGATGTCAGTAACCCAAATGTTGTGCTAACCCGTCCCCATTCCATTTAAAACTGTCTTGCTTTAATATTTTATCAATACAATTTGTGAAAGCATTTTCCCCTGAACCCCGCACTCTGTGCCTAACGCACCCCTGAACCCTGCACTCTGTGCCTAACGCACCCCTGAACCCCGCACTCTGTGCCTAACGCACCCCTGAACCCCGCACTCTGTGCCTAACGCACCCCTGAACCCCGCACTCTGTGCCTAACGCACCCCTGAACCCCGCACTCTGTGCCTAACGCACCCCTGAACCCCGCACTCTGTGCCTAACGCACCCCTGAACCCTGCACTCTGTGCCTAACGCACCCCTGAACCCTGCACTCTGTGCCTAACGCACCCCTGAACCCCGCACTCTGTGCCTAACGCACCCCTGAACCCTGCACTCTGTGCCTAACGCACCCCTGAACCCTGCACTCTGTGCCTAACGCACCCCTGAACCCCGCACTCTGTGCCTAACGCACCCCTGAACCCTGCACTCTGTGCCTAACGCACCCCTGAACCCCGCACTCTGTGCCTAACGCACCCCTGAACCCCGCACTCTGTGCCTAACGCACCCCTGAACCCCGCACTCTGTGCCTAACGCACCCCTGAACCCCGCACTCTGTGCCTAAGCACCCCTGAACCCCACACTCTGTGCCTAACGCACCCCTGAACCCCGCACTCTGTGCCTAACGCACCCCTGAACCCCGCACTCTGTGCCTAACGCACCCCTGAACCCCGTACTCTGTGCCTAGCGCACCCTGAACCCCGTACTCTGTGCCTAATGCACCCCTGAACCCCGTACTCTGTGCCTAACGCACCCCTGAACCCCGCACTCTGTGCCTAATGCACCCCTGAACCCCGCACTCTGTGCCTAACGCACCCCTGAACCCTGCACTCTGTGCCTAACGCACCCCTGAACCCCGTACTCTGTGCCTAACGCACCCCTGAACCCGTACTCTGTGCCTAATGCACCCCTGAACCCCGTACTCTGTGCCTAACGCACCCCTGAACCCCGCACTCTGTGCCTAACGCACCCCTGAACCCCGCACTCTGTGCCTAACGCACCCCTGAACCCCGCACTCTGTGCCTAACGCACCCCTGAACCCCGTACTCTGTGCCTAACGCACCCCTGAACCCCGTACTCTGTGCCTAATGCACCCCTGAACCCCGTACTCTGTGCCTAACGCACCCCTGAACCCCGCACTCTGTGCCTAACGCACCCCTGAACCCCGTACTCTGTGCCTAACGCACCCCTGAACCCCGTACTCTGTGCCTAATGCACCCCTGAACCCCGTACTCTGTGCCTAACGCACCCCTGAACCCCGCACTCTGTGCCTAACGCACCCCTGAACCCCGCACTCTGTGCCTAATGCACCCCTGAACCCTGCACTCTGTGCCTAACACACCCCTGAACCCTGCACTCTGTGGGGGTCTGTGTGGAGCTCCCCTTCCCCATGTAGTGTGTCAATAAAAGCTCACTGGGGGGGGGGGAGCTGCTCAGGTCCAGGCCCATCATCAGCTATGTTTTATAGCAGGATGTAAAAAATGCATATATTTTTTTCAAAATGGTTGGTTTTTTTTGTTTATAGCGCAAAAAATACAACTATCCCATAGTTTGTAGACTCTATAGCTTTTTTGGGTAAACCGATCAGTATAAGCTTATTGAGCTTTTTTTTACCATACATATTGGCCTAAATTGATGAAGAAATCTGTTTTTTAATTAGATATCTTTTATAGCAGAATGTAAAATATATATATATATATATATATATATATATATATATATATATATATTCAAAATGGTGTTTTTTTTTTTTTTGTTTATAGCGCAAAAAACAAAACCAAAAAAAAAAAACATCCCATAGTTTGTAAACGCTATTACTTTTTTCACAAACCGATTAATATACGCTTATTGGGATTTAAAAAAAATAAAAAATGTAGGAGAATACATATTGGCCCAAATTGATGAAGAAATTTTATTTTTTAATTTTTATTTTTTAATAAGATATTTTTTAGAGCAAATATGTAAATAATATATTTACTTTTTTCTAAATTGTCTGTTTTTTTTTGTTTGTTTTTTTATAGCGCAAAAAAATGCAGAGGTGATTAAATATCACCAAAGAAAAGCTCTATTTGTGGGGGAAAAAGACATATTTTTTTTTCCCTGTCAGCTAAAATAATGCAGAGTGCAGTATCACTAAAACTAGCCTGGTCATATGTGGGGGGGGGGGGGGGGATCTTCTGCAGAGATGAAGAGGTTAATGTAGCCTTACGGCAAAGTGATTGTGTATTTCAGATGTCAGCTAAAAAATTAATAAACCTTTTTTTTTAATAAATATATTATTATACATATCTCTATCATGTTCTATTATGTAAATAAACATTTTTTTCCATGGGATTTGATTAGTAGGAACTTATAATAGAATGATTATTGTGGAGCTCGTCCTTACACACCTTTCCTCTTCCAGTGTCTGATCACTAGTGACTCGTATCGGCTCTGCGCTCCCTTATAAACCATCTCTCTACACACTGTGACGTCAGACTTGTTTACCCCATCAGGCTCCGCCCACTCCTTCCTATCCTCGGCTATGGGACCTATCAGCGTGAGGGGGGCGGTGCTCCCTGAACACCGCCCACATTAATAGTGTAATTACATCACCCTTCCCTGTCCCCGCCCACCGTACAGCACAACCCACTGGGTGAGTCCCGAGCCATTCCTGTGTGGAGGGAGGGAGAGAGGGGCGGTGTCTCAGCAGGGAGGGGGAGGAGTTGGTGTAATGGGGTTCTCCTCTTATTGGATGAAGGATCTGATGCTGTGTATGGAGAGTCATAACCAATACACCATACGATCATATCTACCCCTCCCCCCTCCATCTTATTACTGTGCATCCAATCATATCTCCCCCCCGGGGTGTAATAGATGATCGTCCAATCATATCTCCCCTACTAATCCATCCAATCAGGGGGGTCCTGGACCTCCATAGATGATTGTACGATCAGATTGTATGGTGTGTGGTCAGATATAAGGAGATTGTACAATCAGATTGTATGGTGTGTGGTCAGATATAAGGAGAGTGTACGATCTTGTACAATCTATAGCTAACCATACGATCTGATCGTACAATCTCCTATAGATGACCACACACCATACAATCTGATTGTACAATCTCCTATATCTGACCCCATACCATACAATCTGATTGTACAATCTCCTATATCTGACCCCACACACCATACAATCTGATTGTACAATCTCCTATATCTGACCCCATACCATACAATCTGATTGTACAATCTCCTATAGCTGACCCCACACACCATACAATCTGATTGTACAATCTCCTATATCTGACCCCACACACCATACAATCTGATTGTACAATCTCCTATATCTGACCCCACACACCATACAATCTGATTGTACAATCTCCTATATCTGACCCCACACAATCTGATTGTACAATCTCCTATAGCTGACCCCACACACCATACAATCTGATTGTACAATCTCCTATATCTGACCCCACACACCATACAATCTGATTGTACAATCTCCTATATCTGACCCCACACACCATACAATCTGATTGTACAATCTCCTATAGCTGACCATACAATCTGGTGATAGTGAACCCGCGGCTACCTAATCCCTTACTGCCCACATGTGAAATACATTCCATCCAACAATCATGTAGTATAATGATGAATTATTTTATGGAATGAGTTTATCCTTCATACAAATATTATTTCTTTCTAGAAAACAAAACAATAAAAGTGAAAATGCTGTCAAAAAAAAAAAAAAAAAAAGTGCAAAAGAAAAAATCTTTGTGCTGAAAAAGTGACCAGAGAGAAAATATTATTCATTAGTAAAGTGCATGAAAAGTTCTCGTGTGTTCAAAATATTTTCCATCCCCGGAAAACCCAAGATTATTATTATTATTATTATTATTGTTATTGTTATTATTATTATTGTTATTATTATTATTATTATTGTTATTATTATTATTATTATTGTTATTATTATTATTATTGTTATTATTATTATTATTGTTATTGTTATTATTATTATTGTTATTATTATTATTATTATTGTCACTTTCTTGGATCTTTCCTGGGATTGCAAAATGGACTTTAAATATTTGGAAAACACAGTGCCTGGAAAAAGTATTCACACCCCTTGAAATTCTCCACATTTTGTCAGGTTACACCCAGAAAGGTAAATGAATTTTATTGGGGATTTTATGTGATAGATCAGGGGTGTCCAAACTTTTTCCAAAGAGGGCCAGATTTGATGAAGTGAACATGCGTGAGGGCCGACCATTTTGCCTGACATTCTTTAAACCATTAAAATTTGGTCTAAGTGTGTTCCTCTGAGCACTAATACACTGCCCACCAAGAATTCTCTTGCCTTTGTGGCTGAGTGTGGTGAAGAGATGAGCTCAGGCGTGTTATTTGCATATACTGTATTTATCAGCTTATAACACACACCTTCACTTTAAAAAGGAAGTTTCAGGAATTTTTTTAAAATTTTAAATAAAGAACTGTGAAGCAAAATAAGGATCAGTGCCCATCAGTGCAGCCTAATCAGTGCCCATCAGTGCAGCCTAATCAGTGCCCATCAATGCAGCCTAATCAGTGCCCATCAATGCAGTCTAATCAGTGCCCATCAGTGCAGCCCCATCAGTGCAGCCTAATCAGTGCCCATCAATGCAGCCCAATCAGTGCCCATCAGTGCAGCCTAATCAGTGCCCATCAGTGCAACCCAATCAGTGCCCATCAGTGCAGCCCAATTAGTGCCCATCAGTGCAGCCCAATCAGTGCCCATCAATGCAGCCCAATCAGTGCCCATCAGTGCAGCCTAATCAGTGCCCATCAGTGCAACCCAATCAGTGCCCATCAGTGCAGCCCAATCAGTGCCCATCAGTGCAGCCCAATCAGTGCCCATCTGCAGCCTCACAAGTGCCATGAATGCAGCACCCCCCATTATTATTCGCTATTGTAACACTGATTCTCCTCCCGGCCAATCAGGAAGTGGGTCGCTAAACCCATTTCCCAATTGGCTGAAAGGAGAAGCGATCCCATTGGCTGAGGAGGAGGAGACGCATGGCCGAGGACCAAGAGACTGCCCCCAAGCCACCAAGTCTGATCCTCGGGCCCTTCCATGCAGCGTGCTGTTAACTCCTCCTGTGGCTGCAGAAGAGAGGAGCACATGCTGATCGCCCCTGTGACACCTCTTCGATCCACACCGACATCAATCCCCACCTGCCGCCAACCTCATCTGGCATCCCTGGGCACAAAGCTTGCACAGAGCCCTTATTATCTCCAACACAGGGTAGGAGAGCCAGCGACAGGGTGGGGGGTGGCGTGCTGGAGCAACGGGGGGGCAGGTCTTTCTCCCACTCCCACCACTACCAATAGAGCACCACCTGCCACTGAACTCCATCATCCATCCCTCTCCTGGAGAGAGATGCGGATAATTCTGGGTGGGTATGGAGATTGGAGATACATTGGTATAAGGATTTTTAAAATAAAAGTGGGTGCACCGAAGGACTCGGTGGGATGGCCAGTGGGCAGATTCGGTGGGGACAGCAAGTGGACGGGCCTTGGGTAGGGTGACCACATTTCCAAACTACCATTCAGGGACACCCTCCCTTCCCAAAAATCAGCTTGTGCTGTAACGAATCACAGCACAGTGATTGGACACAAGAGGCGGGATTTATGATTTCTCCAATCACAAGCAGGGGGCGGGATTGTGCTCCTCCAGGCATTCCCGGCCAGGACAAGTACTGTCGGTGAGTAAAGCGGTGATGTGGCGGCCTTTTTTGGGGGCATCAGATCAGCTCTGGGGGGTGGCTGTGTCAGTTTCATTCCGGGACACTGTATTGTCCTGGAAAGAAGGTGCCCGGGACAGACCTGCAAAATGCGGGACTGTCCCGGGCAATCCGGGACACGTGGTCACCCTAGCCTTGGGGAATGGTGGAGGTCCAGCCCCAGGGGGCCCAGGCCTAAAGCGGTGTAAGGGGTCCCAAATTTTCTGATGGCTGCCCTGGCAGCACCCACATTGACATGAATGCATCACCACATTGACATGAATGCATCACCACATTGACATGAATGCAGACTCATTGCCATCAGTGCAGCCTGATTCGTGTCCATCTGCAGCCTTGGAGGAGACAGGGACGTGGCCTCTTTAATAGAAAGTCCCGCCTCCTATGATGGACAGAACAGTCATCCAATGGCAGCGCAGGAGATGGGACTTTCTTTTACACAGGACGCCGTGTAAACAGGAAATTCTCCTCTCCTGTATGCACGGCACTCGTCCCTCCCCCTCCAAGGCAGCCAGCACATATATCTTTGTGGCCCCCGGCACTCGAGGATTCGTTGAGGACCACATAAGATATACATGTAGCGGGGTCTTTAAATTTAGGTGGGGTACACCTGGGTGGAAGTTCAGGTGTGTAAGTATGGGAGTAATGAGCATTTGTATTCGTGGAGGATTGGGTGGTGTAATAATCTCCTTGGCCTGTGGGTGGCGGGGTGCCTGCAGGCTCAAGGTAGATTCACTGCCACAGTGCTGTCCTTTTTGTCCCTTCTCGGAGATGGTACGGCGAGGGCGGGGAACCTGCCGTGTCGTCATTGGAGGTGATAAAAGGGGGAGATGCCCTTGTCACGAGGTCTTCTTGCTCTTCTGGAGGTCGATCATCACGCGCCCAGGCACCTTAGGCCTGGGTGCGGGCGGTTCTGGATTCCGGCTCAGGTGCCCTAGGCCTGACCGGAATGGAGTTGGAGTCCATCCCAGGCACCTTCAGCCTGGGGTGAGGTACTAAACCAGGAGGCCTGGGGCCCAGTGACTTCGACTGGGTCCCGCGAGGGTGGAGAAGTCCGAGGGTCCCTGAAGTGGATGCGGCCCATGTCTGAGGTGAGGAGGCCGGGGAGGTTACCCATTCGGAGAGTCTGGAGCAGCATCAACCCAGTGACGGATGGGCCTCTGGTAACTCTCTTGGAGGGACATCTTCCCCTGACAGGGGCCACAACGCAGCGAAGGTACTCCTATCTATGTTCTCTTGAGTCGCTGGTAGAGACTCTCAAGTTCTAAGTCCTTTCTAGCCAAGGCTATAGTAACCGCTGGCGAGACCGCAGTGGTTTAGCTGACAACCAGGATAGTGCCTCGACCTGCTCATTCCCCGTATCAAAAATGTTATCAAGTCGCAACCAGTTGGCTACTGAAGCACTGTTTATTGTGAGATGTACAATAAAACAAGAGTTGGACTGTGATCGGTGTGTGGAACTCTGGTTAATGGGAGCAGAGGGAGGTGTTGGCGCAGCAGGACTTAATTCTAGACAGAAGCACACAGGCCCGAGGAAATATCTGGTACTGGCCTTCACCTCACCCACAGCTATGGGGAGGACATGGGCCGTAGCGCATCTTACCCTGTCGTGTGACATACCCCTAGACAAAAGAGATGGGGTGAGGCCGCTACACGTGGGGGCTCGTGAGTCCGGGATGATGTGTGTTTTGACTTTGGAAGAAAGAATGGCTGTGTCTGGACTTTGCTGCCTGGAGGAGTTCCGAGCAGGTCGGCCATGTGATTGGCCAAAGTGCATCCCTGCTCAAAGTCGTGGAAATGACCTTGGAACGGGAAAGGCCCATGCGGAGGAGCGAGAAGAGGGAGAAGTCCAGCCGTGTGACGTACTACATGTGGGGGCTTTTACTGCACTGCGCCACGAGGCACCCCGTGACTGCGCAGTTCGTTGGCGGAGCTTGATGGAAGCCCGCAAAAACGTGCAAGTCGTGGGAGGAGTCTGGCCATGTGGAGGAACTCACGTGGAGACTTCGGCGCGTGGTCAGTGCGTGATGGAGCAGCAGACAGTCGGGATGGCCTCAAGCTCCCCGTGGATTCCGGTTCCCTACCCCACGAAGATGACTACGTTTGCTGGTCCCCTTACAGACACGGGGATAAGACTCAGGCCCCGAGGACAGTTGGCTCTGTACACTTGCAGAGACACGGAGGCTCTCGGCGTGATCTGTCCCGGATGCTCGGGACTGGTGGTCCACCTGAAGCCATTCGGGCGTTGCGAGGCATGCAAAGAGTTCTTGTTCGAGGTGGAGCCATCCACAGTAAGGCCCCGGGCCCTTCGCCTCAACAGCCTCACAGGTACCGCTACTCCGGAAGGGGAGATCCAGGCCTTTGCGGAGGTTCCCGTACGCACTGACCAGGGCGATGTGACTGCCCAATCAGAGACTGAGAGAGAAAAATCCGAGGATGCTGCTTCGGTCACCACAGATTATCTGCTCCCACCTCCGAAGAGGAAAGTCGGCCTGGTGCAGGCCTCCTGTGGTCGTGGAAGAGCGTCACCCCGTCGCTTGCCTGGCCTGGATGGATCCAGTTGGAAGAGTCCTGGACATCCCAGTTCTACAAAAGGTCAAGGTGAGCCAGGGGCTGGGACTGTGGTGGTGGTTGGAGGTGTCGGGGGTCCACAGTCGGTGGAGCCCACTAGGGAGGGTAGTACCACGTCTACCAGAGACTACCTTCCCGCCGAGATGTATGACACTTCCGACCTAGAGTCACTGTCGGATTGTGGAGATGACGGTGAGATCGATGAACTGTTTCACCGGAAGGGCTGGGACAAACGCCCACTACCTATGCTACGTGCACCCCAAGATTCGCCTATGTCCATAGGGGATAGCATGTCCCGGGCGGAAGCTCCGGAGTCTACGAGGAAGTCTAGTCCTCTGGTTGCTCTTCCACAGTCCACAGTGTCACCCGTTTTGTTGGCGGGGAAACAGCGAGCATCACTACGAGCACCGAGAGAGAAGCCATCAGAGGTAGTGAAAGTACCTCGGCACCCGGAGGCCATTCAACCAGGAGAAGGTGAGCTGGCCACAATGCCTCCTTTAGCCCGATTGCAACAGCTCTTTTCTCAGAGGGTCGCTCACGAGTATGGATGGGAATGTCCTTACTTGCCCAGAGACTTGCTGTTTGAGGTTGAAGTTCTGCGACGGAGATGGTATGACGAGTTCGTTTGGGAGAAACTTAAAGTGCCTCATGCCCGGCGGTACTTGTCCTGTTCGCCACCCGTGTCGAAAAAGTTTAGAGACTGCAGAGCAGATTAGATGTGGGGCCGCCATATCCACGCAGACAAGGTGCGCATCTGCAGGAAAGATGGAGAGGACGCTTACTATTCGATTGATGTTTTCGATAAAAATCTGAAGCCCTTGTTTTTGCCTGACCCGAGGTTTTATTTGTGAGAAGAGACTCACTGTTTTTTTTTCCTGTGACAACCTTCTGGAAGTGTTCTTGCTGGAGCATCGAACTGTACCCTAGTTTTTTATTTGGGTTTTTTTTTCTACTCTTTTGGAGGAATGAGAGCTGTTTGTTTGTTCTCTCTTCTTCACAGTTCAAAGACAGACTTTGGGGGTAGAATCAGTGTAGGGACGCAGGAAGAATGAAGATTTCACCAAGTGTCATTACCGCGGCGCTGTCACCAGGTGGCGGTGTTGTGCAACGGCTGTTTGTTTTTTTCCACACGCGCATCACTTTACTCATTGGAGCGAGTGGGTCTATCGGCTGATGGACCCATTCATTCCAAATTAACACAAAATGTTAAGATGTTGTGTTTTCCTTTTATTTCTCCTCTGCAGGAGATTCGTCTGTCAAGACTGCTGAGTATGGGGTGGTTCTTAGATAGTGAAGGGAGGGATTGTATATGTGTACATGTTAGATGGCTTTATGGAAAAGTTTTATTATGTTATGTTTCCCTTCCCCTTTGAGCAGGTCTTGGCACAAACAGGATTTAAATTTTTAGGGATAGCCTCTGGGGCCAGGCTTATGTCACCACTCCATGGGAGACACGGGTTTGCACCAGACACTGGGGACCAGCGTCAAATCACAGGGGGGAGTGTGTAGCGGGGTCTTTAAATTTAGGTGGGGTACACCTGGGTGGAAGTTCAGGTGTGTAAGTATGGGAGTAATGACCATTTGTATTCGTGGAGGATTGGGTGGTGTAATAATCTCCTTGGCCTGTGGGTGGCGGGGTGCCTGCAGGCTCAAGGTAGATTCACTGTCACAATGCTGTCCCTTTTGTCCCTTCTCGGAGATGGTACGGCGAGGGCGGGGAACCTGCCGTGTCGTCATTGGAGGGGATAAAAGGGGGAGATGCCTTTGTCACGAGGTCTTCTTGCTCTTCTGGAGGTCGATCATCATGCGCCCAGGCACCTTAGGCCTGGGTGCGGGCGGTTCTGGATTCCGGCTCAGGTGCCCTAGGCCTGACCGGAATGGAGTTGGAATCCATCCCAGGCACCTTCAGCCTGGGGTGAGGTACTAAACCAGGAGGCCTGGGGCCCAGTGAATTCGACTGGGTCCCGCGAGGGTGGAGAAGTCCGAGGGTCCCTGAAGTGGATGGGGCCCATGTCTGAGGTGAGGAGGCTGGGGAGGTTACCCATTCGGAGAGTCTGGAGCAGCATCAACCCAGTGAGGGATGGGCCTCTGGTAACTCCCTTGGAGGGATATCTTCCCCTGACAGGGGCCACAACGCAGCGAAGGTACTCCTATCTATGTTCTCTTGAGTCGCTGGTAGAGACTCTCAAGTTCTAAGTCCTTTCTAGCCAAGGCTATAGTAACCGCTGGCGAGACCGCAGTGGTTTAGCTGACAACCAGGACAGTGCCTCGACCTGCTCATTCCCCGTATCAAAAATGTTATCAAGTCGCAACCAGTTGGCTACTGAAGCACTGTTTATTGTGAGATATGCAATAAAACAAGAGTTGGACTGTGATCGGTGTGTGGAACTCTGGTTAATGGGAGCAGAGGGAAGTGTTGGCGCAGCAGGACTTAATTCTAGACAGAAGCACACAGGCCCGAGGAAATATCTGGTACTGGCCTTCACCTCACCCACAGCTATGGGGAGGACATGGGCCGTAGCGCATCTCACCCTGTCGTGTGACATACCCCTAGACAAAAGAGATGGGGTGAGGCCGCTACATACATGTCAAAATGACCAGGCGGCCCGTCCGGAATCGGAACGTGGGCCACGATTGGCCCGCGGGCCTGGACTTTGGACATGCCTGTGATAGACCAACACAAAGTGGCACATAATTGTGAAGTGGAAGGAAAATGATAAATGGTTTTAATTTTTTTTACTAATATATATGTGAAAAGAGTGGGGTACATTTGTATAGCCCCCCCCCCCCGGAGTCAATACTTTGTAGAAACACCTTTCTCTACAATTACAGCAGCAAGTCTTTTTGGGGATGTCTCTACCAGCTTTGCACATCTGGAGAGAGACATTTTTCCCCATTCTTCTTTGTAAAATATCTCAAGTTCTGTCATATTGGATGGAGAGCGTCTGTTAACAGCAATTTTCAAGTCTTCGCACAGATTCTCTTTTCAAATATTTTATTGAGTTTTACAAGAGAATTTGTACATTGGTAATGTAGCAATACCCCCGCAGGGGCCGCTGGTTTAAGATTTTGGGCCTGCCGTTACCTTTCTGTTCACCACATCCATCCTAGGGTTCTTCCTTGAAGAGTTGCTCACAAATGTCTGCACCAAACACTCAAGCCTCGTACACACGGCCGAGAATCTCGTCGTAAAAAACATGTCGTTTTTTTCGACGAGATCCTTGGACAAGAAACTTGTCCCGGCCGAGTGTACACACGCTCATTTCAAAGAACCCGCGGTTCTTTGAATGGAGCGTACGCGGTGACGTCATCGAATACGACGAGCATGCGCTCGTCACATTCGATGCCGTCGCCGCCATCTTAGTTCACCCTACCTATGCCTAGGAAGCTACCGCGCATGCGTCAAAGTCATTTCGAACATGCGCGGGCTTCCCGGCGAACAGGTAAGTGTACACACACACAAATTTCTCGTAGAGAAACAGGCTGGCGAGAATCTCGACGAGAAAATAGAGAGCAGGTTCTCTATTTTCTCGTCGAGATTTGAGTCGCTTTTCTTGACGAGAAACCATACATACGAACGAATTTCTCGGCAAGAAATCTCTGCCAGCAAGTTACTTGCTGGTTCTTGCCGAGAAACTCGTTCGTGTGTACGAGGCTTTAGTCTCTTTTTCTCAAGGGTTTTATTAAAGAACTTCCAGACAGAGGGATGGAGGGTTCGGGGAGATTCAGGTACCTTGCTTGCGGATCACGGGTATTTTCCTAATCCAGGAGGACAAACAGCTTCCACACTGGATATAGCCACCACCGGATAGGCCTCTCTCACTGACATAGGGTGCCCACGTGTCCCGGATTGCCCGGGACTGTTCCGCAATTGACATGTCTGTCCTGGGTCCCGGTCACCTTCATTCCGGGACAATACAATGTCACGGAATGAAATAGAGAACACAGCCACCCCCTAATAACTACATCTCCGGAACTGGTTGCTAGGGCCAGCACTGCCTGGCATCTTGCAACCAGTGACAATTTACTCTCAGACAGTGAGACCGGGAGCGAGGCCTGCGCCTAGTGCAGAACTGCTGTCCCCACCCACCTCGGCACCTCCTCCTTCTCCGGCACCCAGCGGCAAGCAGCAGGGACTGGTGTGATCTTCACTCTCCAGATAGTGACGCCACTCCTTTCGTTCTACACACGTGGCTCATGCAGAGGGAGTGACAGCGGCACTGCATCTGGTGGCAGGCTATGGGTGGCAAGCGGCACTGCATCTGGTGGCAAGTGGCACATTCACCTGACCAATAACCCGCTGCCAAATTCCCCATCAACCCCGAGACTACATTTCCCCCCCGCCCCCCTCATCTTTTTTTGGGGAAGGTGTGTCCCTGAATGGCAGTTTGGAAATGTGGTCAGCCTACTGACCTAGCAGCCGGTATGGTGCTCGTTCAAAAGTCTCTGCCACAGACTTGAGTAATCACTCACTTGAGTAAAGTTTTGAAACATAACACACAGTGTCAGGATCTTTCAGCCAGCCGGCAGCACTGTGGGGTAGATTTCCATCCGGATGCGTCCTCCAATTGAGTCCTCAATTGCTCGGACCCTTCCCGCAGGCAAGGCGACACAGGACCACCCCCGGATCAGAAGGCCCCCAGAAACTCCTGGGCCTAATCTCAGCAATGGAGCCCCAGGGATCTGCAGGCCCTGAGGCAGGAAACTGTTAACACATCCCTGAGGCCAGGAGGGCCATCAGGTCAGGATCGGAAGACCCCGAGAAACGGTGTCTGCCCCTTAACCACTTGCTTACTGGGCACTTAAACCCCCTTCGTACCCAGACCAATTTTCAGCTTTCAGCGCTGACGCATTTTGAATGATAATTGTGCGGTCATACAACGCTGTACCCAAATGATATTTTTATAATTTTTTTCCCACAAATAGAGCTTTCTTTTGGTGGTATTTGATCACCTCCGCTGTTTTTATTTTTTGCGCTATAAACAAAAAAAGACAGAAAATTTTGAAAAAAAACATAATTTTTTTTTACTTTTTGCTATAATAATATCCCAATTCAAAAAAAAAAATAAATTTTTTTTCTCAGTTTAGGCCGTGAACGTATTCTTCTACATTTTTTTTCGTAAAAGAAATTGCAATAAGCGTATAGTGATTGGTTTGCACAAAAGTTATAGCGCCTACAAAATAGGGGATAGATTTATGACATTTTTATTATATATTTTTTCTTTTACTAGTAATGGCGGTGATCTGCGATTTTTGTCACGCCTGCGATATTGCGGCGGACATATCGGACACTTTTGACACTATTTTGGGACCATTCACATTTATACAGCGAACAGTGCTATAAATATGCACCGATTACTGTATAAATGTGACTGGCAGGGAAGGGGTTAACACTAGGGGGCGATCAAGGGGTTAAATATGTTCCCTAGGGAGTGATTCTAACTGTGTGGGGGAGGGGAGTGACTGGGGGAGGTGACCGATCTGTGTCCCTATGTACAAGGGACACAGCATCGGTCTCCTCTCTCCCTGACAGGACGTGGGTCTCTGTGTTTACACACAGAGATCCACGTCCTGCCTCTGTAACAGCCGATCGCGCGTACCTGGCGGACATCAAGGCCGCCAGGCACGCACATCGGCAACACATGACACGGCGGGCACAGTTGTTCCCCGACGCGCACCCTCGGCGGCGCGCGGGGGGGGGGAATGTAAACGGCAGGACGTCCAGGGACGTCCACCCGGCACTTGACAGCCGTGCTGCAGACGTCTTTCGTCTATAGCGCGGGTCTCAAGTGGTTAAGTACCCTCTCCCAGAATGCACAGCGGGGTCACCACTCCCACTGCGCTGTCTCCGGGGAAAGGAATACCCAATCCATCCAGCCTACTGCATTTCCAACCTTGACCTGTGGCGACAACGACCCCTACAGTCAGGTGGAAAATGTGCAACCCAGCTAAACTGGAACAGAGACCATAATTTGGTACAATTGTTCTGAGCTAAAGGACAGCTCAGATAACTAAATTTACACTAGCACCTACCCAATAGGAACAGGGCACTACAGTAACAAAAGCAGTAAAATCCTAAAAATAAAGTACAGATAATTGAAGTGGTTGCACACCCTGTACACCCACTTTTACCTACAGGTAAGTTTAGATTAAAGCCCCGTACACACGATCGGATTATCCGACGGGAATTGTGTGATGACAGGATGTTATCTGATAATCCTACCATTTGTATGCTCCATCGGACAATTGTTGTCGGAATTTCTGACAACAAATGTGGGATAGCATGCTTTAAAATTTTCCGACAACAAATGTGACCGTCGGAAAAAAATCCAAAGTACAAACACGCATGCTCCGAATCAATGTTAACCATAACACAACATTAGCAGAAGGTGCCCAAAGGGTGGCGCTAGAGATCTGGAAAACCACGTCGTTTCATGTTTGTTGGCCGACAATTCTTTGACGTTTGTATGCAATGCAAGTTCACGGCCAACACCTTTCGGACAAAATTCCGCGGCTTTGTCCGATGGAAATCCGATCGTGTGTACGAGGCTTAAGGCTTACCTGTAGGTGCTGGAAATATTTCCTAAACCTCCACAGTTTAGGAGATATTTACAATAGAGCCGTGCGCCAATGTCTAGACAACAGCGCAGGCGCACTTTAGAAACGACGATCATGCTGTTTCTAAAGGGGGTCATGCCGTGACTGGCGGCTCCCGCGCGATGCATACTAGCCCATTATGCTTTACCTTTGCAGGGAAATAAGGAGGAAGTAAAACACATCAGGGTTCACTTCTTCTTTAACCACTTCAGTACCGGGCACGTTCACCCCCTTCCTTCCCAGACCAATTTTCAGCTTTCAGGGCTCTCGCGCTTTCAATGACAATTGTGCGGTCATGCTACACTGTACCCAAATGACATTTTTATCATTTTGTTCACACAGATAGAGCTTTCTTTTGGTGGTATTTATTCACGACTCGGTTTTTTTTTTTTGCGATATAAGCGGGAAAAAAAGCGGAAATTTGGGGAAAAAAACAATATTTTCTTTCTATTTTAAAAGAAATCCAATAAAATCGAATTTTATCATAAATTTAAGCCAAAATGTGTTCTGCTCAGGGCTTTTTTCAGGTGGAACTCAGTTCCGCCACCTTTGGCGCAGACTCATTGGTGCCTGCTCATCACAATCACTTGTAAACACAGAAGTCCGGTTTTTGTGTTTACAAGTGACAGCTCTGCACTCTGTGTGTGTAACCCCCCTGAACTCTGCACTCTGTATGTAATGCAATCTCGGTATTTAATGACCTTTAAGACCCTTCTACTGTTCATGAAATTTGACTGACCACACCCACTATTTGATGTGATTTGGAGGGAGTGGTTAGGGGGGTATTTGGGGAATCGTGGTTGAGTTCCAGCACCTATTTGAGAAAAAAAGCCCTGATTCTGCTACATGTCTTTGGTAAAAAAAATCCTGTTAAGTGTATAATAATTGGTATGTGAGATCACGGACAGATGTACGCAGATGATCATGTACAGATGTGCGCAGGTGATCACGGACAGCAGCCAGTCCCAGGTCCATGGCCACCTACAGCAGCCAGTCCCCGGTCTCTGCCTCCCAAAGCCAGTCCCCGGTCTCTGCCTCCCAAAGCCAGTCCCCGGTCTCTCTGTCCCCAGCAACCTGTCCTGGCCCCAGCCTGTGAATGCCTCCCACAACCTGTCCCCTGTGTGTGACCATCTCCTGAAAACTGTCCCTAGCACATGACTGTCTCCTGCAACCTGTCCACCCTCAGCAGCCAGTCCCCGGGTCTCTGCCTCCCCGCAGCCAGTCCCCGGGTCTCTGCCTCCCCGCAGCCAGTCCCCGGGTCTCTGCCTCCCCGCAGCCAGTCCCCGGGTCTCTGCCTCCCCGCAGCCAGTCCCCGGGTCTCTGCCTCCCCGCAGCCAGTCCCTGGGTCTCTGCCTCCCCGCAGCCAGTCTCCCTGCAGCCAGTCCCCAGGTCTCTGCCTCCCTGCAGCCAGTCAAACAAAAACAGAAACCGCTCAGGTGTGGACGTCCTCCAGGTGACTATCTCCTCCCAACAGCCAAGGGTGCAGGCAATGCAATTTCAGGCAAAACAAAAGATCAAGTCTTCTGGACAGCAGCACTCCAATAAAAAGCCTTTATTAAGAGAGTCCCGGAGCAAGAAAGAAACAGATAGGCGCAGGGACGGCATGACAGGGTGGAACAGTACAGGACAAAAGGAAAGCAGGTAGTTTTCCCTTTAAGAAAAGGGGGGTGTCCTGGGGGTTGGAGGTGTTCCCTGGTGTAAGAGTCTGAGAGCAGGAAGTGATGTACAGTCAGTCCTGCAGCAGAAGAGGAAGAAGCTTCCCACCCACCCTCCCTAGGTTTTAGGCGGGGGTATGCAGTTGGGAGGTCGGAACGGTTGTGGCAGTGCTCGGTCTCTGGAAGAGGAGAAAAAGGCTGGAATAGTTAGTAAAATGGTGGTACCCATCTGTGGGATGGGGTTATCGGTAGTAAAATGGTGGTACCCATCCGTGGTATGGGGTTATCGGTAGTAAAATGGTGGTACCCATCTGTGATATGGGGTTATTGGGTACCTTCCGGTCAACGAGGGTTTAACCAGGAAGGGGTAAAATTGTAGGTCACTGCGGACATGTGTACTGTCTCCGAGTCGGTGTCTTGCGACTGGAGGCCTAAGTTAAATAAGTTTTGTCCCAGTGACCAAGTTCTGTGTCGTGGCCTCCAAGACTACCAAGATATGGAAAAAGTTTGTCTGATGTTATGTATAATGGTTATTTATTTTAAGTTTTGAAATGGTTAAATAAATAGGCCGCAAGGCCAATTTTACTCCACAACTTTGTCAGTTGTTTTATTGGGCAATTGGGAGTTGGGGAGGTTTAGGTCTATCAGGTGGGTCACTACTGGGCATCTGTCCTTAACATGTCATGTAAAATCTTCAAAAATCCAAATACAGCACAGCAAGTCACAAAATTCTGGTTAGAGC